>BGNK01003400.1:29594-74458 GCA_003297005.1 Symbiodinium sp. clade A Y106 | reverse complement strand
TAGATATGTAGATGGAAAGATCGACCTGTATATTAATCCTGTATTCAAGTGGCTACGTGATCATACTGGGCGTCGATCGTTCGAGCCTATTCTAGCCCCATCTATATATATATATATATATATATATATATTCATATGTGTATATATATATATAGAACCAGCCTATCAAATTATGTCCAGTACTACTCTAATTTATATATGCGCTTATAAATGTATATATATATACATATGTATTTATTTGTTTAAGTATCTACTCCTGCGGGAGCTGCGAGCGGACGAACCAGGCGACAGCAGGCCTGTGTTAGGAGCTTTTGGGATAAGTTCTTGGTTNATTTGTTTAAGTATCTACTCCTGCGGGAGCTGCGAGCGGACGAACCAGGCGACAGCAGGCCTGTGTTAGGAGCTTTTGGGATAAGTTCTTGGTTGTAAATACAAATACTGGATGATTACGGGGTTTGTATAGATGGTTTATAGGTAATTAGAGAGTTTGTGGGCTTTTGCGGGTAATTTGGGCTTTTGCGGGTAAGATCCCCAAGAACCAGGTAATTCCCAACTTACCTCCCGTTTAGGGGGTAATCGGAGAGACAGGTAGGGGTTTAGAGTTTTTCGGGCGAGTGTTTTTAAGGGTTTCTAGGAGGGTTTAGGGGTTTAGAGTTTTTAGGGGAGTGCTTTTAAGGGTTTCTATAAGGGTTCTAAACGGGGTTCTATAAAGGTTTCAACAAGGGTTCTAGAAGTGGCTTCATAGGGTTTTACTAGGTATCGATTTGGGATACCTTTTTTAATTTCCCTTATTTTTGAATGAAGAGCCTCAGTTCAAAACAATTCTGGGGACTGTCGAAATCGACACCTAGTTTAGGTTTTGGGTGTTTGGGCTTGGGATTCCAGATTTAGGATTTGGGATTGCTGGTTTATGGTTAGGATTCTAGGATCTAGGGTTGATAGGGATTTGGGAGGGGTTGATCTCAACCACTTTTCTTAGTGCAGGAGTTTGTCCATGAGCCGTTTCTTTGCAGTGGCGTCACCCTCAGCCCCAAACCTCAACACCCCCCTAGGACGAAGCTACCTGAACCCTTAACCCCAAAACAGAACCTGCACTTGTCAGCACGACACAGAAACTGAACCTGAACCCTTAACCCCAAACAGAACCTGAACCCTTAAGCCCGAAAATGAGGTGTGGCTGTCGGGCAAGTGCATGGCATACTGCGGCCTGCCCACGGAGGTTTCGAGCTGTGAGGTTTAGGGTTATAGGGTTTGGGACAGAACTTTAGAGTTTAGTTTAGGGTTTAGGGTTCAGATCGTAGGATTAGGGTTTTAGATTGCTGGCTTCCGGTTTTGGGTCTGCAAGTATACAGGAGTGTATAAGAATCGCTCAAAGACAAGTTTGTCGCGTTGATGCTTCGGTTCGCACGACGGCTGGACTAGGCGATTGAATGTACGACCCTCTTTCTTACTATCGGTTCAATTCTGCGAACCGCTGAAAAAAGGCCCGGCACGCCAGACCCTAACACTGGCTGGGCGTTGTTTTGACTTGACACTCCTCTGCGAGAAAAAATAAAAAAAATTCACCTACCCTAGGGCTCCAGTTACTTAAATTAGTAGGTGATTAACCATACATTATGTACCCCAGTAACCTACTATTTAGGGGTGGCTGGAAACCAGGGGATCGTTATAAGTTATAAGAGGCCTGCGAAGGGTGGGCATCTGAAAGGGAGCACGGGTGGCAACAGGACCGACTCTCGACGGCTCACATCTTGAACCGCAAAGGCTCCATGTACCTATGTAGTATATACGTAAGCCTTACACGGATTCCTGTACAGGTACTTTAAGGCGTTTATAAGTACATAAGATATAGGTACATCGAGCATTTCCTGCGGCTTTCTTTCTTGCATTGCACCCGCCCTCCCCAGGCTGCGTCTTCAAGCCTCTATGCGTTCACCGTGCGCTCTGCGCCATAGCCCCAAACTCGAAACACCGAAACCCTAAAAAATTCAGGGTGTCTTCAAGGGTTTCAGGTTTCAGAGGCTCTGGGCTGTGTTGGTTTAGGGCTTACGGTTCCCCAAACCCTAGACCCTAAACTCTAAGGTTTCTTAGCAACCACTCTTGAGTAAGGTGTCACGGGTTCCGTCCTGGGTTCCTAAACTCTGAACCCAGTCCATGCCGTGCGACCAGGCCATTGGTGGCGCCATATCGCTGGAGCATTGTGCGTGCCGCTCAGAGCAGGCGAGAGGAGCTTGCGCCGGACAGCTTGTACTTCACAAGTCTGGGAAGCTTTGCTGGCATTCGGATACATGGTTTGCCACTGAGTGTAGGTAGCTGGAAACTGTAATTCTTCAATCCTACATCAAGCCGTAAAGCCTAAGCTCACCAGAGCTGTTGTGCTGCCACGGAGACTGGTATCCACCTAAAATGTGAGTGGCTCTTCGGGCATATGCAGGAGGGCCGATGTAGTTCCAACAGAAGCTCAGGACACCTAGTGTTCTCTAGTATAACTTACATTGGTTGTCTAGTCTTTCCCATTATATGCGTTCCTTGTGGCCTTATGACGCTGGGATGTGATACCTGAAGGGTCATGGCTAGTTGTCCATTTTTGAGATTTGCAATACGACTTGCGTCACTGTATCGAGCTAGGTAGGCTTTGCGTTAGTGTTCAGGGGTTTTTGTAGTGTCTCCCACACCTTTGAAACCCCCAACCCCAAACTGTTGACCCTAAACCCTAAACCGTTGAGCCCGGCTGAGGTAGACACCCCTGTGGGAGACTCGTGCGCAGTTGTGTGCCAGCCAGGGCCGGTTCCTGAGGGTGATGGGGCCTTCGTTAGGCATAACATGCTATAACTGAGAGTAAGTTCCAGACAGTTGGAACATGGATTCGGGATGACTGGTGCTGATTACCTTTCGGGGCATGAACCCTAAACCCTCAACTTTCCAACTTTCTGGCTTCTACTTGTAAGACCTACAAAGGAGAGCTGGGCAGTCCCTACCTTGAGACTGCACCAACGTATGACAACAGAGGCTACCTAACCCCCCACCCTGAACTAGGTATTGATTTGAGATAGTGGCTAACTTCCCGCGCTGTTTTTTTTTAAATAGAGCCCTAATTATAGATAATTTTGGGGACTGCTGAAATCGGCACCTAGTAAAACCTCAACCCTACATAAGCCCTAACTAAGGTTTACTTGCACCACAGCAAGAACGTCCCTAACCTTGATTCACGCATGACGCGCGCCAGGCTTCGGCAGTTTGAAGGCATGGGGTGTAGGATGTAGTACTGACAGCCCGCAGCATCCCACTGCTCTAAGCCCTCGGCCCTTAACTCGCACAAGGTCCGGCCATGTTTCTCAGAAAAAACGAATGTACAGACACACACCCACGTGCACACATCACTGAAGATGGTGGAGTGACGAATTGTTTCACCGTTACGACTGCATGCGATGTTTTCAACCGGTCTCAGGATGTTCGTAGTTGTCATGTTCTTCATTCGTTGCGGTAGACTTTGGAGTTTTGGGCTAGCAAGACAAGGTCGAAGAAGACAACAGTAGTACAACAGTGTTGCTACACCGTATTATTGATCGATATGTGGGTGGTTGTCAAAATTATGGTCCTTTTTGGGTCCCTATTATAGTACGGCACCAATTATTTAGTGTACCCAAAAAGGGACCCTAATTTTGACAACCACCCATGTGGATGATGAGCTTGGGGCCGAGCGCTTTGTCGCGATGGCAAGATTTCGCTTCATTCACATCGGCACTGGTTTACCACTTCATGTCGATGGATTCGGGGACAAGCTTGCATCCATCCGATATGGAGACTGTCGCGATGATTTTTCGTTGTTTTCGGTCGAACCGGCAGGTGAGAAGGGAGTCTACATCCGGGACACCGCGACTGGGATGCCCTTGCACATCAATGGTTTGGGTGACCGGCTCGCATCAGTGCGCTGTGGAGATTGCAGAGATGACTATTCCAAGTTCTGCTTGGAAGCTGCTCCTGCGTTTCCGGACATTGTAATCCGAAATGTTGCCGCGGCTTCGCTGCTTCATGTCGATGCCAATCGCGACAGACTGGCATCAGCACGTTATCCCGAGAAGGGTCGCGATGAGAGCACGTCCTTCCATGTCGAAATCAACTTTGCTCTGCAGCCCTGTCTCCTTGTACATGGCTCCACTCTGCAACACCTGCATGTGGATGATAAGGGGGATCGGTTGGTGAAAGGCCTGACGGGGGTTGGGGATGACTATTCCCAGTATCGCCTGGAGCCAGACCACCGGGGTGGGTTCTTTCTGGTGAATCTGGGATCTGGTCATCCTTTACATGTGGATGGGCTAGGTGATCAGCTCCTGTCTGTGCGATACGGAGATTGCAGAGACGACTTTGCCAGGTTTGAGATTTTGGGAAGTTCTGATGTGATCGGGAGCTTTCACCTGATCTGCACTGCCACCGGCCGCTCTTTTGGTCTGCAGGGGGACGGCCACTTCTCTAGCACGAAAAGAGAGCCCGACGTCGCTTCTACCTTCTTCTTGCCCCTGCTTCGCGCATCCTCGGGCTCGGCCCAACAGCAGAACCCCAAAGGAGCTCAGATCCCAGAAGGATATGAGACGAGGTGCCGATTTGGCCTGTTTTTTGGGAAAGCTTCCATTTCGTCTTAATTTAAAGTACATATTATATAGAGTCGCAACCTATGTGTGTTTCTGTTCAGCTTTTGAAATCGACCCAAAGGAGATGATGTGCACTGGACCACTGGGTCGCGGGGGATTCGGCGTGGTCCACTGCTGCAGATGCCTGTTGGACCAGCGCCTTTGTCCTGTGAAGACTCTCGGCCTCCAACAGGATCTACAGTAGAAGCTAGAAAGTTGGAACATAATTGTCCTCATACCCTTAAGGTAAAGTATAAGGGATCCTAGCACTAATCCTCCTAAAGCCATGTTCCAACTTTCTGGCTTCTACTGTAGGGTCTACAACCTCAGGTTTAGGGGTTAACGGTTTAGGATTTAGGGTTTTTCTGCAAGTGCAGTACCTGCAAGTTTAAGCTGTTTTACTTGGGGCCTTGCGGAAGTCAGGACCATCTAGCAGCCTTTTGCCGAGGACGAGGCACTTCTGTGAAAAGAACTGGAGAACTTGGCGGCTTTGCCAGCGCATCCGAACCTGATTCGGTACTATACATCTTTCCTAGATGAGAGAGGTATTCTGCACATCGTCACGGAGTACATCCATGCTGTGAAGCTTTACAAATTCATCAAAAATTCTGCCGTTGAGCCATGCCCTCGGGAAAGTGTGTGGCACTGGTTCTTGCAGCTGTTCAAGGCCTGGCATGCATCCACTCCATCGGAATGACCCATCGGGATCTCCATGCAGAAAACATCCTCGTCACAGTTGATAGTAAGGGTGGTGCCCAGACTTGCCCAGACTCGGTGAAAATCATCGACATCGGATTGGCCAAGATCTACAAAACACTGGAGCCAGCTGTCATGTCTGTAGCTGGTGTCGGCCCAGCATGGTATTTCTCACCAGAAAGGCGTCGAGGAGAAGCTTTCGACAGCCTGGATGACGTCTGGGCTGCTGGATACTTAACCAATGGGAGAACTTTAAACTTTTTGGCCTTGAATAGTTAGTCTATCTTAGAAAGTTTGAATATTTTTCGGCCCGGTTATTTGAGAAGAGAGGAAGCCTGCAGCGATACAAGAGCTGCTGCGTCTTTGCAGTCAGACATCCTCCATGGGTGCCTTGGCGCGGCTCCCAGAAGTCCCAGGGTTCGTTCTCACCCCGAGGCCGAAGCGGTTCACAGCACAGCAGACTGTGGAGGAGTTGGAAGAGCTGGAAAGGACCAGTGTGCCAGGATCTCTCTGTATAATCTGTCTATCTATCCATCCATCCATTTATCTAGCTACCTATCTATGTATCTATCTCTCTATCTAACTGTCTATCTGTCTGACTGCCGGTCTGTCGATTTGTTGGTCTATCCAACTATCTACCTACCGACCGACCTTTACCGTTGCATGAGGGGGATGCAGAGGGCCAGCAGAACGCACACAGAGCATGCCAACTGCGACACGTCAGCACCCATGAGATCCGCCTGCGAAGTCCTTCGTGAAAAGGCCACGACAGAGCAACATTGGCTCATGGCCGACGACATCTACTACAGAGAGATTCGATCGCCTCCTCGTCGCAGAGCGCCTGCAAGAATGGAATCCAGGAAGCGTCGCTCATCTGAGGTCTGGAGTTGAGGCCAACAGAGGGAGAATTCAAGCCCAGAAGTCGTAAGTGGGCCACATCTGTGACCTCCGCTGCTGGCCATCCAGAACCTGAAATCCTGCGCCGAAGTTGTAGCAAAGCTGCCCTGAAGCAAGCAACCACTCCCGCCTTGTGACAAGGTTAAAGATTTGCACATGCTTCGTCCAAAGGCACATAACGAACGGCTCCAGTCCCTGCGGCCTCAACTGGGGGCGACTGGTCCAAACGAAGTGGGCAAGAAACTCGATGCACGCAACCTGCCAACTTTGTTCTGGAGGTGCAGGTTGCACCGGCCAGATTAACCCATTCCACCATTGAACCAAGGACCTGCCAAAGTCCTGTCCAAAAGGCCATCTAGCCCAATCCATATATCCCAAAATTCCGGAAGAAGTTGAGCCCCTGGCAGCGGAATGGTCCAAGTCTGAAGTCGCAGAAGGAGCTGCGGGACGGCATCGACAGGTGAAGCGGTTGGTGTGGTAAGCTCATGGCGTCCCACTGCCCGCAGCTTATTGTCCCGAACATCCACATCCAGCACCGCCCGGCTGTACTGCTTCAAGAGGAGTTCCTCACCGCGGCAGTGATCTGCAACCTCCTGCGTTGTCTGCTGAAGGAACGGCGGCAGGTCCGCCCGGGCCTGTTTGGCCGCTGCATCAGCTGCCTCACTGCCCGCGGCACACCATTGCTCGTAGGGGAGACCTGCCGACCGACCTATCTATTAATCTATCTGGCTATCTATCTAGCTGTCTGTCTTTCTGACTGCCGATCTATTGATACATGCCTATCCATCTATCTGTCGGCATGTCGACCTGTCGATCTGTCCAACGAAACATCCATCTATCTGTCCCTTTCCACTTATCGTTTATCTATCTATCATGGCACATCAGATGGTCGGCAGAGCTCGAGAACTGCCGTGTGCCACCGTCCATCTATTTATCGGTCTGTCCGCGTTTCAGTTTATCTACCTATCTGTCTGCTTGCCTGGCTGGCTGTCATACATACATACATACCGACACACATACATACAGACCTGCATACCCTACATGCCTACGTACATACATGATCTCATACATGCATACTTACTTGCTTACTTACTCATTTACATCGTACATACGCACACATGTACTTATATCTACATGCATATGTTGATTGACTTCCTTCCTTACTTAGTAACTTGTTTCCGCTGTTTAAAGTTGTTACCTGTTTGCTCATGCCCATATTATATTTACATGCTCAAGTTTTGTACACTACATGCATTGATGCATATGACGATGTAGTCACATATTCGTAGGTTCGTATAGCCGTACAATGATATGCTCATGTTTTCGTGCATTTATATACTCACATGTCATATATGTTCTTTCTTTTGACAGACCTTGAAACTCATGTTTTCTCATATAGGTGCGCGAATGCATATATACATGAATCGAACGTGCGTATTCTGAGTCATGAAGCTCATCAACTTCTTGGATGCTCATCCGTGTTTGGGCTTAGGGTTTAAGGGTTAGGGACTGCAAGCCTTGCTTCTGCGGATTAGTAGGGATGTTCCGTCATGGATTTCCCCGGGGAACTTCACAAATAGACTGCAAATTCCTCAGCTCGGAACGGTTGAGGGTTCAGGATTGGTTTAGGGCATACCAGACCCCCCAACTACCCCCTAATACGCCTGAATACCGACTATCAATGAGCATAAGGGCTGCAATAAAAGGCACTGGGGGTGTGCTAGTATGGTTTTGGGTTTGAAGCATTTGGACTCAATGAGCGCTTGGACAGGCTACACCCAACGGGACGCATCCGCTGTCTTCCTGGAGGTCGCTGGAGCGACGCTGGGCCACCAAAGTGGGCACAACTGAAGAATTACCCGGAGACTCCCAAATCAATTCGTTCAGTAAGATAAGATAGGACACACGTGAACATTGCATCCCACTCTAAACGCCAAGCTAAACCCTAGACCCTGAACAGCCCTAAAGCCTATACCCCAAAGCTGAAGACCCAAAGCCCTGCTTAAACAGACTTCAGAATTTCTGGGGTGCAGGAATATGCGCTTAAGCCTTGTGTATAGCTGCGTAACATGTTACAGGTGATGGGTACTTAAACCCAAGAAGGAATTGGATTTTTGTTGATACTATTAATTTCCAATCATGGACTAGGAGTCGGAGGCTTTGGGCTTGGGGCCCGAATTGAAGCCGAAGCCTTTTAGGGAGTTGAAGGTTTTTAGGGACTTTAGGCCTTTCCAGCAATTCCGAGAATGGTTCCCTAAGTAGTTTGTAAAGGCCTTCATAGTCAGAGCAGGGTCTTGGGGTATGTGCTACTATACTGCTAGCAGGGACTAAGAGGGTAACCATGCGCCGAAGACTGAAACACGTTGCTATAGCTTGAGTGAGAGCCGCTCAGTTCTCAATAGCAAAAAGCTTATCTCAATCGGGATGCCTATGTAAACCCTAAACCGGCAGAATTCAACTGAAGAGCAGTTTACGGCTTAGGGTCTCGGGTGTGCGTTGAATTTAGTGAGTCTTTGTGCTTTGGGGTTTGAGGGCTTCGGGTTGGAGGGCCCTAATCGCGAAACCCTACACCCCAGACCCTAAACTGTGAACCCGCGGAGACAGAGAGAGAGTCAGAGAGAGAGAGATGGAAAACGCAACAGCAGATGGGTAGGAAGGTAGAGAGGTAGGAAAATAGATGGATGGCGGCTAGCTACGTAGGTAGAAAGGTAGACACACACATAATATAGGACCAATATTATTTTTAGGGCTCCCTATTATAATTACAGAATAGTATACCCCAAAACCCTCTTTTAATTATTAAGGCCCCTATATTACTCTATGAGGGAGAGCGAGAGAACAAGAAGCCAACGAGGCCTTAAACCCTAAAACCTAAACCTTAAACCCCAAACCCGAAGCCCTAAAACCTAAACCTTAAACCCTAAACCCCAAACCGTTAAACCCTAAACCCCTAAACCCTTAAACCCCTAAACCCCTAAACCCTAAACTCTAAACCCTCAACCCTAGAGCCCTATAGATCGCTGTTAGAACCCCTAGAGATCCCTTTAAAAGAACCGTAAACCGAGAACCGGAAGCAAAGGAGGCGCGATGCTTTGATCCAGCGAAGGACCTCCGAAGGGCGCGCAGTTGCCGTCAGCGAAGGGGCCTCCTAGGGCTAGGGCCAATAAATAATTTCAATAGGGTTCCTTTAAAGGGATCTATGAGGGTGTGTACAGGGTGCTATAGTGTAGTGGCCGTAAATAGAAGAGGGTTTCGGCGGCTCCGTATTTTAATTCTCGTATAATATACCCTCGAACCCTATTCTAATTGTTTAGGCCTCTACATTAGGGCTTCACATAGGGTTTGGGGTTTAGGGTTGAATACAGGGTCCTTAGTACAAATCTTAACATACCCCTGCCCTGCTGTAGTTGTTAAGGCTTGTAAACCCTCGAGACCTCATTATAGAGCCCTCACACAAAAGCCTCTACCGGGAATCCTCTTAGGCTCTTTAAAGTTATTATTAGGGTTCTAGGGTTATCAGGGGTTGTTACAGGTTATTGAACCTAATTATTGGGGTCATCAGGGTTATAGTAAGCCTTTTGGGGCGTTTAGGGTTCGTTTGGTTTCGGGTTTCCGGCTGTAGCTAGTTTTCGGCTGTTCTGCGGGCATACATGTTAAAGGCGAGCAACTTCGTGGCTTCTAGTGGTTTCAGGTTCCGAAACCACAAACCCAAACCCCAACCACGAAGCTCTGTAAGAATAGAAAACCGATCCAGCTGCAAATCTGACGAAGCTTGTCTGGCGAAGCTTCGGAGGGTCATCTATTAGAGGTTTCACGATATTGAATAGTTAAATCGGAATAGGGCTTTGGCAGTTATAGTGATTGGGTTTCGCATGTTGATTGTCTGCGGGTTTCGGGTTCCCCATTTCTCGTGAGTCCATGGCTTCAGCAAGCCCGCCATGAAGGCGAATACTATCGCGATTGCGAATGCTGCAGTGAAATCAATCGGGACAGTGTCAGCCCACAGTCGCTTTGGGGCGATCGTACGCTGCCAGATGCGGAAGGGCGAGGAAGCCTGAGTTCTGCAGATTGTGTATCAGGATCCGCTTCTTGTAATGTCGCCTTCAATCGCATCCACTCTTGAGCTTGCCAAGCTCCATGAAGCCAGACAGGCTGATATGTGATGGCCGAAAAAACTACGGCTATCTACGGCTATTCGTACCCCTGTGTAACCGTGAAGCTGTTAAACTAATATTGGCCTATGCACTGCAAGTTTCATCAAGAATCCGTCATGTCTCAACCCTCACTATAAGAGCTGCTGGAAACTGTACGGCCAAGGCTGCTGTGACCCCAGCTAAAAGATTAGTTTCGGCACTGAATCCATCTCAGGGCTTTCATTAATGGCTCCCAAACCTGCACTCTAGGCCCTCAAACACATGCGACCGCCCGACCCGTGGACTCCAAAATTCCATCCTGTCATGATTGGGGACACCAACAGGACATAAGCATAAGCATGTTATAGGCATATCCCTACATTATTGGGCTTCATTATAAGGCGCTTTATATCCTATCCTTATTTTTGCTTATCTGCTTTTTTGGGCCCTGCATGAGGAGCTCATGCATGAGGCCGTGGCCCGGCTAAATGCAAGGAGCCCCAGCGCAGGGTCACAGTCAAAGCAGTAGCGGTAGTAGCAGTAGTAGTAGTAGTAGTAGCAGTAGAAGCAGCAGTAGCAGTAGCAGTAGCAGTAGCAGTAAGAGTAGTAGTAGTAGTAGCAGAAGTAGTAGTAGTAGTAGCAGTAGTAGTAGCAGTGGTAGTGGTAGTGGTAGTGGACAGTAGAAACTTGGTGGCTGGGAGCAGACGTTTGTGTTTTGCTTGTGCTTTGCAGTGTTGATGCGAAGGTAGCCCACGCCTTGTTTTGGTATCGCAAGGTAGTACGGCGAATAAAATGTGGTTCCTGATGCTTACCTGCTTACCTTTCAGCAGGCATGTAAGGTGGGGCCGCAAAGCTAGAAACAATACACTCTGCAATTTTCTCGATGTCCCGGTTTTGAGAGAACTGCCAAATGCATGGGCAAGAGGTCATATAGAAGCCTGAATAATCAACTAGCAGCATCCATCAGTGTCATTATTCCAAGTATTCTATGATATGCCCCAAGACCCTATTCTAGTTCTTACGGCTCTTACAATCGGTGCAGCACAAGAAGCTTAATGGATTGAGGGCGCTACCAATCTATTCCTTAGGGTACTGTACCATAGTTATCGTACAAGATACCCCAAAGCCTTGTTCTAATAGTTACGGCCCCTATATCATCATTTTTCTGCTGTGTTGGGTGGGGTTGCATTTTGATACTGTGACTTTCACCTCTGTGTTGGTAGCAAGCTTGCATCTTTAACAAAAAGCCAAGGCCGAATCGCTACACAGTGACCTTACACTCAATTTCACGAGTTCCATAACCCTAAGTCAAAGGGACCCTTGGGGGGGTAGGGGGGCGGGGGGTCATAAGGACCTAATAAGGCCTACTTAAGGAAGTATAGTCCCCTACCCCCCTCCCCTTGCCCCCTAAGGGCCCCGAAGGAGTGCCGTAAGCACTTGGGTGAAGAGGGGGGTGGTTGGCCTTTGCTGGCGGACCAGGCTTGGGCAAGGCTTAGGGTTAGGGTTTAGGGTTTACTTCGAAAGGAGCTCCACGAATCTCTGATCGCAGAATAAGCTCAGATCGCATTGCTGTGCGGTTGCCATGCCAATCGAACGGCAATATCAAACTTTACGTGAACCCTGAAAGCCTAAAGCCCGTTGAAATGTCCACAAACACTGAAGCATTAAGCCCTGCAACTTGAGAACCCCTAAACCCTACAGCTTAACCCTAAATCCTAAATCCTGCACCCTAAATCCCAAACCCTAAATCCTCCGCCCTAAACCGTAAACCCTATAAGTCTTAAACCCTATAAATTCTAAACCCCACACTTGAACCCTAAACGCTAAACCCTAAAAATCATACAAATCCTGGCTCCTAAGCCCAAAGCCCTGGAAACAAGACGAGAACTTCTTGGCGTTCTTCTGGCTGGCTCTTAGGACTTTATTTTTTGGGGTTTCCATGTGAACTATAATAAGGAGGCTAACAGTTTGACTTTTAGGAGGGGTTCAGAAGTCAGCCAAAACTTAGGTCGAAGGCCTCCGCGACTTCTGCGACTACGTCGCCGCCGATGTGACGAAAGGTCTGGAGGCGCAGCTCCTTGAAGGGTCCCTTAGGGTATAGGCTTCCGGGCATATCTAGAGTTTAGGGTGGTGTGTGTGTATACATATACATATATATATATATATATATGTGTGTGTACAGCTCCTTGAAGGGTTCCCACAATTGAGGGTTTAGGGTTTTTAGGGCTTAGGGTTTAGGGTTCTAGAGTTTAGGGTTTAGAGCTTGAAGGGTTCCCACTTTTTGGGGCTTACAGTAAACCCCAAAAAGTTGGAAACAGGATGAAGGACAATTCATTCCTCATAAGGATTGAGACTATGGGGTTTCCAACTGTTGGGCTTCTTCTGTAGGGTTTAGGGTTCCAGGGCTTAGGGTTCAGGGCTTAGTGTTTGAAGAGTTCCTCGGGGTATAGGGTTTACAGTAGAGGCCAGGAAGTTGGAACATCGTTATCGTCATGCCCTTAAGGTAATTAGGGGGATCCCAGCACTAATCATCCTAAATCCATGTTCCAACTTTCTGGGGTTCGCTGTAGGGTATGTATAGAGCTTAGGGTGTGCATAGTATGTAGGTATGTGTATGTATATATGTATATATATGTATGTATATATGTATATATATATATATATCGATGGATAGGATAGGGTTTAGGGTTTACGTGGGGTCTAGGGTTTAGGGTGTAGGATTCAGATTCCAGGTTGCCCTGAGCACTGAAACCCGAAACCCTGAACCCTAATCCTAATGTCCCTTTTAAAACCCTTGTAAACTGAGCTTTGGAGTACCATACTTTAATACTTTTTTTCTTGAAGGAACCCTTATGAAATAAAAGTTTATACTTTTTTCTCCCTGGTTACTTAAAAGCCCAGTAAACCCTCAACGGGGCCCTGGACCCTATCCCTCACCTTAATCAGAGCGCGGACTGTCAAGAGCAGGTGGTTGCCAGCAGCTTCGAACATCTCTTGGCCAAGCACCTTAAGGCCCCCCGGCCCAGGATCGTTCGGGGTTTAGGGCTTGGATTCTATAGAGACTATACTAAGGGCATACAAACCCGAAGCTCCAGACGTTGGGACTATAAGGGGTTTAGGGTTTAGGGGTTTAGGGGTTTAGGGCTTGGAGTTTAGGGGCTAGGGTTTAGCTATTCAAGGTTTAGGGATTTAGGGGTTTTGGGTCGAGGGGGTGAGGGCTTAAGGAAGGATGGATGCCTGCGCCTCAGCAACTACTGGTATAGGGTTCCATAGGTGTTGAGCTTCTAAACGCTACAACAATCCGAAATCCTGCCCTCTCAAAGCCGTCAATCCCAAAATCTACAAACACCTTATTCACCAGACCCCAAACCCCAAACTCCTGCAGCCTAAACCCCAACCCCTGAACCTTGAACCCTAAACCCTCAACCCTCTAAACCTCTATAAACCCTAACCCTTAAATCCCCAAAAACCTCTATAAACCTCGCCCCCAAACCCTTAATCCTAAACCCCAGTCCCTAAACTCTCACTCCCTGCAGATCTTGGGAGAAGGTTCCGTTGGATCTCTTTACCTCGAACCTGACAGAAGACCCCTCCTTCAGCAGCCATGACCTCAGCGGGTTCGGGGCTCTTGGTTCAGCTGCTCTCATAAGCTTTCAAGGCTTCTGCGGGACTTCGTGAGGTTCCGCAGACGCAACCCTTAATCCGAGACCCTCGCAATAGAGCGCATCATTCGTGCTGACGAAGGATTCGGTGGGCAGAGGTCTGCTCTGATGCATGTTGAAATACCAGCTACCCTAAGGCTCCTGGACCCTTGGAGTGAGGTCCCAAACCCTAGCCCCCAAAGCCGAAACCCTCCCCCAGAAGGCCCAAGACCCTCTTAGGAGCCTTAGGGTAGGCTTCAGGGTTTTGAGCCTGGAGATGAAATCCTGAGTGCTATGCCATGCAGCAGTATAGGGTCATAGGGTTTTCGGTTTAGGGTTTAGGGTTTAGGGTACACCGNTAGTCTGTGTAGGCAGTCGCGTCTGTGTCCGCGTAGCTGATGCACGTGACAGCACGGCCGATGCCACTTTTGTGGTGCGAGTTTTGGTATGTGGGTTCTAAGGGTGGGGGTTTTTGGTGTTAGCCCCCCCCCCCCCCCAAATGCACAAGCTCCAGCGAGGGCTACTGAGAGGTAAATCTTTTTCGGCGGGTATTTCGGTAGCAAAAAATTGCACTCAGCAGGGCTCCGGGGCATTCCACCCGACAACAAACAATAGCACCTAATAGGCCGTAATAGCCCCCCACTCGATAAGACAAGTTAGCCTTCGATAGGAATTTTCGATATACAAAATTGGCAAACTATTGAGGCACAAACTGCCTCAATAGAGGCACTTTAGCACTCAGTGGCTCCGAAAGCCCGGATCGAAACGAAAATAGCACTCGCCCAAAGCCCTCGATAGAATTTACTGGCGGGCGCGACACATACGGCACCTCAACCCTCCCCAAATAGCCTTAATTAAGCTTGTGCGTGGGGGGTGGGGGGGGGCGCCCTACCGTTAAAATCCTATGATAGGGGCCTTCATAATTCAACTAGGGTTCCCTGAAATTAAAGGGATTCGACCAACTGGGGTTTTGGTGTACATTGTACACCAGTAAGAAGGAGCTTGAAGGAATAACTGCTTTTGATCATTCACGTCCCTAGATGATGTGTTTCCGTCCCCTCATCGCTCGACAAATGATGTATGACATCTGCGAAGCTGCCATCGGTGCCGACATGCTAAAATCCTTTCAGGCTTCGTGAATCCCTGCTTTTGCTCAGCTTCAAGAGAAGCTTTCCAATACCACAAGAATATCTTCTGCTACCTCATCCATCCCGCGATGTTAACAAAAGGACTTAAGGAAGAACGGTTTCCATACCTCATTTCAGCAGCACGCAGCATCTAGCTGCTATAACAATGGGACGATCGGAAAAGCTTCTCGTCTGAAGTTCGCGATGTTCAGCATTAAGCATTGGGCCGCAACAGCTGCTTTAAATCAAGCTTGTGTACAATGAAACACCACCTGTGGCGTCGCTGAGGGACTGGCTTCCGCGGAGACCTCGGACGACCGACTGACGGATCTCTCTCTACCTTGTGACTCAACAAGGGTCTTGGCATAGGTCTTGGTTGTTGATGTTAAAACCGTGCTGCTGATACCTTTCTGCCTTTATGTGGCCGTTTCTTGCCCTAAACCGTCAACCCTATTAAGGAGCCGCAATCCCATCATGGTATGGTGACGGTGAGTCTGAGTCATTCTTCCTCTCCTCAGCAGCCTGCTTAGCCTTGAGATCGCCATAGTGGTGCTCCGCAGCAGTAGTGGTAGTGGTAGTGGTAGTAGTAGTAGTAGTAGTAGTAGTAGTAGTAGTAGGAGTGGTGGTAGCCTTAGTGGTCCAAAACCCAACTTTTCAACTGTTGGGGCTCTTGTATTGTAAGGTAGTCTGCTCGAAAAGTTTGAACTTTTTGCGCCATAGGTATTTGGGAAGTAAGTAGCAGTCCTGTAGCAGTAGTAGCGGGAGAAGGCGGAGGAGGAGCAGTCGTCGTGGCCGCCTCCGTCTTCATAGCAGACAAAACCTAAACGAGCCTGCAGATTGCAGCGACCTACCTTTGGTTAGTAGGGAATGGAGGAATGGTAGTAGTAGTAGTAGTAATAATAATTGTTCCCCATTCCTCCATTCCTACGAACCAAAGGTAAGGCGAGAGACTGCTGTCATCCATGAACGGTAGGAGCCTCACAGGTGGACAACTCTCTTCGTCAAGTAAGATTAGGGATTGAGGGTTTAGGGTTTAGGGTTTAAGATATGAGGGTTTAGGGATTGAGGGTTTGAGGTTTAGTGTGTACCATGTCCAGTAAGTTTAACCCGATGCCAGCAGAGCACGGCCTGTCCTGAACCTGTCGCCTGTTGATTGCAGACACCGCGAATGCGTCTGGAAGATGGCGTAGGGTTTAGGCATATGCGGGGTTTAGGGTTTAGAGTGTAGGATCAAGCCGCTCTACATCCCTGTGCCCCTAATAAAACTCCTCAATCCCAACGGCTAAATTCCGGTGCACTGTTCCAGTGCGCAGTGAGAAGACAGAGACCTGATCCCCAAATCCATAAGCCCTATGGACTGTGGAAGTTTGAGGGCCAAGGGCCTTCGCCCTTTATATGTTTCCCCGTGGCTTCAGGATTAGGGTTTAGGGTTTAGGGATTAGGGTTTAGGGTTTAGGGTGTAGGCTTTGCTGCCTTAACCCAGTTGTCGTTTAGTCTCAGATTGAAGATTTAGCTCTTTACATCCCTGTGGCCTAGGCCTGAGACTGAGAGCTCAGGTTCCGAGTATACGACCTCAAACCTTAGGGTATACGACCCTAAACCCTAGAGTATATCAACACACCCTAAGCCTGAAACGCGACCCTAAGCCCTCAACCCAGTAACAAGGCCTTGAGCTCAAAGTCCTGTGCAGCGAGATGCAGAAGGCGACGTGAACTCAGAGATGCAGAGGATGTGTTGAGGATTTTGGGGTTAGGGGTTTGCGGTGTAAGGAATCCCTTTTCAGGATCTACAAGGGTTCTGTACGGGATCCATAAGTGTTCATTAGGGTTCGTTCTTTGGATTTGGGGGTTTCTGGCTTAGGGTTTGTGATTTAGGGTTTTTTTGATTTGGGCGTGTTGTGCCAAGTCATAGTTTAAGATTCTATTAAGATGTGCAGAAACTGCCGAGCTCGACATTTACTGACCGTCCTCACCATCTTCGCGGCAGTGAATTAGAGCTTACTTGAAGGATCATGGGACTTAGAAACTCGGCTTTGAATTAAGGTACCTATACTTTTCATTCCTTATTTTTCAAACGAGGTGCGTATAGCATTTCTTACTAAGTCCCATGATCCTCCAAGTAACTAGACTATGCGGGTTGAGTCAATGTCGACCTCTGGGGTTCGAGTATAATGAAACCCTATACCCTAAGCCCAAAGCCCCATACACCCTAAAACCTCTAGCCTGAACCCCAATTAGACAATTAGGGTTAAGGGTTTAGGGTTTAGGGAGTTGAGGTTCAAGATACCTGGAGTTTACATTTCTGGCCTTGCAAGACTAGGTCCTATCATTGTGCTCTTCTTCCCTGTTTTTGTGGTCTTAGGTTCCCTATAAAACTACCCAATAATATCCTAAACTCTAGACCCTACACCCAAAACCCAACACAATACCAAAAAGGGTGGGGATCCGAGAAGGAGTGTTCAGGGTTTGGAGTTTCGTGTGCTCGCTTAGCCGAAGCCCGCGCGGCAGATGGCAGAATAATGAGTAACCCTAAACCCCCAAACCCCTAAACCCTAAACCCCTAGCCCCTAAACCCCTAAACCCCTAAACCCCTAAACCCTAAACCCCTTATAGTCCCAACGTCTGGAGCTTCGGGTTTCTATGCCCTTAGTATAGTCTCTATAGAATTAGACGAAATCTGCTTTGGGGGTTTCGAGTGGTTTAGGGTTTTAGGGTTTAGGGATATCCCCCACAACCCTATTGAAATGCCTGAGGCTTGAGAGCCATATTACCCTCAAGCCTGACAGCTCTCAGAAACCGACCCGAGCAGGACACTAGCCAAGGCCGGCTTTGGGACGAGACAGCATGCCGTCCTCGATTCCTCTCCAGCTTAGATCGCTCTTCCCGCAATTTGTCCTTTCACTTCACGGCTCTTTCAAGCACTATACAACCCTACAGAATCCTCAACCAAAGCCTTCAAGAGACCCTACAAGAACCGCAAAACCCAGAGGGTCCATATACCCTACCATTATGGAATCAGGTCCCAAGAGATCATCCCCAGTATGGCTTTGGGACCCTAATTTCACAATAGGAATATATATGGACCCTCTTCCTAGACCCTGGCCCTTAAGCCCTATAGGAGCCCCACAACAAAACTGCATGCATCCCGGCCTGGGAGGCCGCACCCCTCGCGTTCCAAAAGCTCAGCGATGTGCCGGGTCTCCCGGCAGCTCGCGAAAATGACTTGAGGCTGGCAAGGGCAGCTGGGGGTTTTGGGGCTAGGGGTTTCGGGGTTTAGGGTTTAGGGTTTAGGGGTTTTGGGTTTAGGGGTTAGGGGTTGCTGGTTTGAGGTTTAGGGTTTAGGGTTTGGGGTTTACGGGTGGCAAGGGCTAGTGGGTTTAGGGTTTAGGGGGTTTAGGATCTAGGGTTCACTGTAGGGCTTGGGGAGTCTAGGGTTCAGAGCGCTGAACAAGGAGGGTTTAGGATTGAGGGTCAGGGCAGAGGGATTGGGGTGGAATTTCCAAAGGACCGAAGAATGAGGTGCTTGCGCTTTCTAGTGGAGCATGTGATCATTCGCTACTCGGACACCCTTGGCGGCCTCTTTGGGTACAACTCTTTTGCGTACTTCTGCCTCAGGTACCCAAATCCCGGCAGGATCTAGAAAGTAAATCCCCTAATTTGGGGCCCTATACTACTAAGGGTACTTTATAGGAACCCCCATTAAGGGATCTACTTTTTGGATCCTCCCGGGGGTCTGGGTAGGTCTCTCTTGCAGCCAGACCTGGGCTCCGAATCTTACACCCTAAACCTAAACCCTAATCCCATAAGCCGAGTTCCCAGACCCACAGCCCCATGATCCGAAGTCCGAAGCCCAAAACGCTGAAATTCCTCAAATTGAGCCCAAAACCCTCTAAAGTCCTTCAATGCTACCCTAAGCCCTGAACCCTAAACCCCTTTGAACTGGTTACAGTTCCCACTGGCAGACTCCAAAGCCTCTGCAGCCTGATGATTTGCCCCAAATCCAGCTGAAGAGAATCACGAAATGATAAATGGGAAATGACTAACCCGGTCAGTCAAAAGGCAGTGCCCCGCACGTTTCACCAGCGCTCACCGGTCCATGCGTCGTCCTACGACGGCCTCAGCCCTCCCGCCTCACGGACCTGAGCCCACAGAGGCATCGGGATGTACATGTCCGCCTCAGCAACCTGACAGGATTCACACTGACCCAATTTTATGGGGACAAGTGCATCCCGATCTGCCCTATACATCAAGGGAGTCCAGTGGACTCTTTCAAATGACAGAAAGGTTAGTGAAGAGAGTCTGGATAGGCTCGTGACGGAAGCAATGCGCAGTGGTTGAGTGGTATTATGTTCTCAAGCTCAAGGATGTTCCGAGGCAGGAGGCTCTGAAAGCCACTGGATGGCTTGTCGCCGCTGGGCGTCCTTCTCAAGCGCTTTGGACGTGTCAAAAAGCTTAAATCGACCTTGGGAAAGCACTGTTCTCAACAGCGTCGCATCCATGACTTTTGTTAGACAATCGGCTGCCTGAAGAGTGGTGGGAATCCACCTGAAGCATACGTTTTCTGCGCAATGCTGTTTGATGAGCAGAACTTCCAGCGTGGTCCTGTGCTCTTCACAAGCGGGCATTGCCAGGCGAGTTACTAGGTCAAACGTCTGTGACCACGATAGCAGTGTTCAGCTTCCTGAAACTCTCCTCTGGCTGCTGCCAACGGAAGGCAGGGACGTGTACAACGCCCCACAATGCACGCATCCATCCCAACATGTCCACCGCTTTGGACGTTGCGTAAGCTTCGGCACTTAACGTGGACCTAGCAACCCGAGGTATCTTCTTAGAGGTCCAGGTCAGGGGTGACAAAGGGGCCTCGCAATTCTGATTCAAGCGGCTGTCTGTGGCGCATACAAGTGCCCCTTGGTGGGGGTTAAGGTTCTTGGAGGACGCGAAAGAAGCATCACCGAATGATACGAAAGTTATGTCCTCTGGGGGAATCGGAAGGAAGTGGATACTGACCTGCTCCTGTTCTTGGGTCTCTCGTAGAACCTTATATTGGCTTGCAAGAGGGTCTGTGCGCTGGCCTGTGTGACCTTGAAGCTCTCCAAGCTTCGCAGCCATATCAGGACGGGTGTGTGTCACTGCGTACTGGAGGCTTCCCACTAGTCCCCTCAATTTTGATCTCTCGGCTTCTGTGACTGGTGCTTCTGGGTTTGCCCGGCGGGGACGGCCTACATCGATTTGGCAAATATTCCTAACGTATTCTCCTTGGGAAGCGCGGATTGAATAATCTGGAAACTGCTCAAGATGTATGCCGGTAAAGATGAAATTGCGGAATTTCCGGCTTCCAAATGGCAGCTTGGCCTGGAGGGCTTGGATCTTTTGTGTAAACTTTGAATCCCCTCCACAAACACCATCGTCAACATGGACTCCTAGGATACCGTTTAAAACACCTTCGGTATACAGCAAGAACACACATGGCTCTAATGGGTGCTGTATAAATCCTAGTTCTCGAAGTTGTTTGCTTAGCTCTTTGTAGAAAAGCAGTGGTGCATCCACTCGTCCGTAGGCGTTGCCCAAAAGCTGACAGACCTCGTCGTCACTCATACCTAGCTCCTTGCGAAGTTCTTTTGGTGGTTCCATGGCAAGGGGGTTCTGTTCATCAGCTTTACCACGCAAGAAAGCAGTCTTGATGTCAAAGGAACTCAGCTCAACGCGGGACGAGGCAATGGTTTGCAGGACTAGGGCACGACCTTCTTTCGAAAGTGTAGGGGCATCCCTAACAACCTCCGTTAGCTTAGGGTCTTGATATCCCAAAACAACTAAGCGTGCCTTGGCCCTCCTTTGGGTTTCACCGGGCTCGGGATTTTTCCAGGTGAGAATCCACCTACTCTTAAGGATTTGCTCTGGATTGAGATGGCGTCTCAAGATGCTTTTGATGGCTGATGTCTGAATCCAGCACTGGAGCTCCTTGGCCTTCGCCTCATCAAACAAAAGTTGCTCAGCCCTCGTTAGGTCCTTTACATGAACTTCTGCCCGTGCCCTTTTTCCGACGGAAGCTAGGAGAGTGAGATGTTCAGGAGCTACTTCCTTGGCCCATCTCTTAACGTCCTTAGCTTTTAGAGGGATTTCAAGGCAATAGGCTTGATGTTCATTGCACATGAGGGGCTGCTCGACAAATGGGAGATTGTCTTCCGCCAACGGAGGGCCGGATGCCCATGCACTGGTTTGCAGCGTGGTGAAAGTTGTCAGCTCTCGTCCATCGGCATCTGATGCTCCCGTGGGACTGCTTGCGAGAAAGAGGCTTTCAGCCATCAACCCATCATCATCATCTTCGGGTATTGGAACACTGGAGGCCTCTGCCGAAATGTTATTTCCCAGGTCTTGCAGCTGAGCAGGAGCACCAGACATGACGGAAGAAGCATTGTCCGGCAACGGAGAAGGGGCTGCGGCTCCAGCTGAAGTGCTGGGTTCGCGCTCAACTTCTCGTTCACTGCCTGTTCCTTCTGGATTATGAGAGACTTGTGGGGTGAGTTCTTGTTCGGGCTGTGCAATCTCCTCTTCGTTGATGGCCGACACTTGTGGCCTGGAAGCGGTAGGAACAGGTATGGGCATCATCACTTCACCACCAAGCTGCAACGAAGAATTCGGTGGAGGCTGAGGGCAAGCTGCACTCTGGCTGGTGAGGTCTACATATGTGTTGGCACCTCCGGCATTCTTAGTAGGCAGCTCAGCCTCAGCTGACGGGAGCTGTTGCCACTCTCGCAAACTTGCTGGAGGAAGGTTCTCGGGTGCGCAGCGTAAGGTGATGGTTCCATGTGATACCCAAGTTATAGAAGATCCCTCCTGTGAAATTACGCGGGCGGGCCCATGCCATCTACCTGCGGCTAACCTGTTGGGGGAACCCTTGCGCATCCAGTACAGAACCCAGTCCCCAGGTTTGTAGGGCCCTCGCACAGGATTGCTACGGCGCAACAGAGCACGTCGGATAGTCTGACTGTTGTCAGAGTCCCAGAACACCTGTCTAGCTCGACATCTCAGATCAAGTCGCTTACGATGCTTTTCTGCCTCAAGGTCATCACCCTCTACCAAAGCATGGGAAGCTGCATCATCATCTGAAGTCAGACTACCGGGAGTTCGGAGGGATTTACCTAAAACGATCTGTTCGGGTGCATATCCTTGGTGTCGAGCTAGGGCATTCTTAGCCTGGAAGGCTTGAAGTAAGGCCTGGTCAAATAGGTCATCGTTGGCCAGGGGGCTCTGGGTGTCTAATCGGCTCAACATATCCTTGACTATATCTCCATGCCTCTCCAGTTTACCCCGTTGCCATGCAGCTGCAGAAATAAAGGTTTTGACATTGAACCCCTGAAAATACCCTGAATTCTCCTCCGATCGAAATTCTCCAGCGGGGTCCAAATATACCCTACGTGGATTGCCGGCCCAAGATAGCCAAAAGTCCGATAAAGCTGCTGTGGCATGCGTGGTGCCCCGCGTCAAGGCTCGTCGGCCTAAATGGAAACACGATGCTTCGTCTAGAGCGTGAAGAACGTAAGCTCTGTACCCTGATTTGCTCTTAAAGAAGAAACCATCAATCCCCACGAGGTCATTAAACTCCAAAGCTTCCGGCAACTTGCTTGGACGCTGATGTCTGGGTTCCGTGGCTTCAAGACAGGCATCGCATTGATAATCGAGGGCAGCCTCGATAAGTTCAGGCCTTTCTCCTGCCGCTTTGAGGTGCTTGGCAAGGGTTGTTGGGGCACGGTGTCCTAGATTATTGTGTATCCGGATCAGTTGACTACGGTCTTCTTTGCTCAGATTGCGGAAGGCAGGCTCATGAATTGGGATAGGCGGCGGGGCCCATCCCTGCAAGTCCGGCTGGGACTCAACTGTCGAACCACTCCCCTCAGAGCTGGGCATTGAACTGTTGTTGGACATCTGATCTGGGGATGAATTCTCCGGTACACCAGGGTTCACTGCAGGGGATGCTTTGGAAGTGCCAAATACGGTCAACAAAGTATCCTGAGGTTCAATGCGCAGCTTCTTGCGTTCTGGCAACATCGTGGTGCGGTCTTCATTGCCCAAGCACAAAAGCTTCACCTGGTTATCAGCCGTTGTTCGTAACCCTACGCTGATGCGGACAGGTGCGACAGTAGGGGGAAGGGCTCCAAGCGGGTACTGGAGATTACGAACCTTACGACCCACAAAGGCTTGCAACATTTCGAAGTTCTCAAGGGCTTGTTGTATCTTTTGGGCTGTCTTTGGGGTGGTATGAGAATTGTACCCTTATAGTGACTAGGGTGGCGGCTGAAGTAAACACAGGTGTCCACGTAGCCGGTGGCAACGCGGACATTGCATGCACTTTGCTGTTACAGCGGCGCTGCGGCTGGAATCGCTGGCTGTCCTCTGCTGCGCTCTCTGCGGCACGCTTCTGCTTCTCTACTCTGACAACCCGGGTGGGACTACCTAGGGAAGTCTTAAACCGCTTACGGGTAACCGGAATCCCACTGTCGACAGCCAGCGCCGGAAAAGCGTTCCCCGACATGAGGACAGCTGCCACATGCTGAGCAAATCCGTGGCAATATGATCCGGCAAACTGTGACACAGGAATGCCTTTGAGGACTCGTCCTGAAATTGATCGATGCACATGATTTTCGGGACACAACTTATCTCGAAGGCTTTTAGACAGTGCCGGAGAGGTGCTGAAGATAAGACTGCGCTTCCGAATGGGTTGCTTACTTATCGGGGCCTGTAAACCAAAGGTACACATGTCTATGAGGGACCTATTGGTTCCGGCGGTAATGGATTTCAGAACAGGCATGTCGTTTGCCTGCACATGTCCGGGCAATTCCATGTGAAAGTCACGCAGATGACGCTTCTGCCAGTCGCAGAGCCCGGAAATGGGCTTGAGAGGCTTCCCGGTTCTGTAACATCCTGGCATGATGCTGTGAGCTACGGGATGCATTCAGTGCAGACCAGGCGCTCCAACAGCGACTCTCCGGTGTAACCCAGATATGCTTAGGCTGTGTTTGTTTCACCAACTCCCAAAGCCTCTGTTGCCCCTGCTCAGTTGAAAGGTCTCCGTCTTGGGTAGTAAACCGACGCGCTAACCCTCCTAGTCTGTTAACTTCGTTTGTCAACGGACTATCGGGGGAGGCATACACTCAAAGGAGGTCTAGCATTGGGACATTCGGGGGGCTCCACATTAGCTGGGATTGGCGATGAACTTCCTCAGCTCGCTTGATTGCCTCGGCACAGGCTTGTGCTGCACTAGCAGACGCCTGCACAAGTAACACTTCCTTGGAAGGAGGCTCAGGCGCCTCGGATCCGCATGCTGTATTGGCTCCCTCAGTATTGGCTGTGCTCGGATGCTGTAGCCCTTTTCCAAAGTGAACTCGACCTGGAAAGGCAAACCCATGACGCTTCAGCCATCCTACCTGATTAGCCTTAAGTTTAAAAGCATGCTTCAGCGAGTAGCCGATGGCCACAGTGCGGTATCCCTTCCATGGGCTGGTTGCGTGCCACACATGTGGGTCTAGTCTTAAGGGGCCCTGATCTATCGGAAGTAGATATCCATCTATCTTCTTGCCGTTTCACTCCGCGGTTTGCGTAGCTTGGGGCTCCTGATCAGAGGTTCGGGCCACCCAAACTTCTCCTCCGGCTCTAGGGATTCCTACGGGAATCACTAAGTTGGGAATCTTAGGGGAATTGTATTGGTCTCGGTGAGGGGAAGACATGCTGTTGCACGCAACTCCGGCTGAAGTGAACTTGTGGTGAGGATCGGTCAGATGGATCAAGCGAGCGAGCACTCGGGTCAACCATGGAAACTTCAGTGTTACTCGGGTTATGCCCACGACTCCTCCATGGATGTACGTCCCAAACACCAATGACTAGACTGCTCAATGGTGCTCCGAACAGGGGTGAATCGGCTCCGTACGGCGTGCCAGGGGACCTGGTTCAGAAACTCCTTTAGCTTCGGTTGATTGGCTTCGTCGTGTATGAGGGAGCGAGCGAGCAGCTCAACATTCTCAAAAGAAACCGAAATTCGAATCTTATCGGAGGCCCTCTTGGATGACCCGAGTTGGGCGACATTCACGGGGCAGGTGGCTGAATCTGCATTTGCTGGATTGCCACCAAGACTTGCTCCATCACATGCTCGACCTGCGTCATGCGCGTGGCAAGCGCTGACACTTGATTGTCGAGAGCCGGTTCGGTCTCTCCACTCACGGACAACAGGTCCCACTGATCCGTCGGGGATTGATTGGATGAGGCAGCTTTGGTCCCTCGTGGAGCGACCTTCGGCTTCGGACGAGCAGACAGAGTCCTCGGGGCAGGCTCGGAAACACCTTCGTCGCGAAGGAGCTCTTTCTCGATCTGCTCTGCTTGTGAGACATACTTGTCCACGAACAGCAGAAAGGCTTTGTGACTGTGCTTGTCGGAAGCCTTGAAATGGTCTGTGAACCATTTCACCCCAATCCCCTTCGGACTGGATCACGTCCCCGTACCTTTTCCCCTTCATAGCCTTGCCGAAATCTACGACAAGATCCTCCATCTGCTCCAGTGGCATCGCTCGGAGCTCCTCCAGCGAGTGATGGAGAGTGGGATTCACCATCCGGGCGTAGCGGGCCGCCAGAGAAGCATTCTCTGTCGACATGGTCACACGCGGAAGTCTGGGATGGCGCAACGGACTCAGGAGAGTCCACACTGATCTTGAGCTCAGGCACTGCTGCAATTTTCGGACTCACATCCGTGGGTGTGCTGGTGGCGGCAGACGGAACTTTCAACATCTGCATGGAAACATTAACAGGTCCTATGTGCTTCAAGGACTTACCTAAATCTTGAATTCGCTTGCCTTATCCCCTGGATTTCACGGCTATAGTCTGTACAAACATGGGTAGCAGTAGCTTCCTTGGGGATGGCCTCTTCATGCATGTGGCGGGCTGTGCTGGGATGAGGCTCAAGGTGATCTTCACTTGCAAGTTGACACGGCTGCTCTTGACCACTTTCCTCGCACAAGCGGGCTAGATCCACCATGTAAAGACCGGTCGGTCCGGTGCTCAACTGCAGGCTCTTCTGCAGTCGCTTCAGATGGCACACGTCCTCACACGTGTCTATCACACCTCCTAGCTGCTTGATGGCCTTCTTACTGAACAAAAGAGGTGTTCCACCTGGCACAATCTCGATGCTTAGCCACAAAACCTGTTGATGCTCCGCGCAGAATGGCAACAGGATGCGCAGCTCACTGGTAAGGGTCTGGTTAGTACCGAACCGAAACTTTACCGCGGTTTTAGTAACCCTGATCATCTTGCGGGTGGCATCGCTCAGCTGGCCACCCGCAAGACGAAGGAAGACAAGAGACGCCTTCCCATCACGCAGCGACTAGCTCCAGTGTCGAGGATAGCTCTTACAGGCTCAGTCAGGACATATGCTAAGGCATCGGGGGGGCAGGCTACACCCTTCTGAGCAAGGAGCTTGGGCTGCCTGCTGGGAAATGTCCTCGGAGGGCTCAGACCTTCAGTCAAGGAGGTTCCCCCAGCGGTGCGTGGCCTGCTTTTCACGAACTCAGCTTGATAGGCTCGGGCTTTGAGGTTGACAGCTACCTTTCTAAGGTTTTCAAGAACATGTTCCCTCTGATCTACGCTGACAACCAAATGGGCCTCGGCTAAGGAAATGGCATCCTCGGGCACGGCGGTAAGCACAGCTGCAGCCTTGGATTCGGAAACACTCGTGGCAGCAGTTTCCTCGAGAACCTCGGCCACGGTGGTCGTCGCCTCGCCCTTGCCACTCATGGATCCTGGGCGTCCGAACTTTGGGCATTCTGCTTTCCAGTGCCCACGCTCCCCGCAGGCTCTGCACACGCTGCGGGCGATCCGCGCGAGCAACTGCTCGCGAGAGCTCTTGCCCTTGCCTTTGCCACCCTTGAAAGGACGGCCACCCTTGGAACCTTTGCCAGCACCACTGATTGGCCAAAAGCCTCGGCTCTTTTTCTTAGCCAACAGCCGGTTCCTTGCCTCAAAGTATGAGACAAGAGCATCTTGCAAGTCAGGAGTGTCTTGGAAAAATCCTTCTAGCTCCTCCTCAAAAGCCTGAACCTGCAAGGCATCCTGATCCTCAGAAGCTACCATAGCCTCCAGGAACTCCGACTCCAGCTCGTTGTCATTCTCCTCGACGACAGGTGGGCCTGCTGTGGTGGTGGCCTGAAAGGCTTTCTCAGGTTCATCTGTGCTGACTTCATCAAGGGTGTTTGCATCGTACACCTTGTTGCGATGGTTGTTGCGTTGGCCGTGCATCTCTCCAAAGAATCTTGACCCCAGAAGTCTGATTGAGGACTTTACCTTCTCATACGTCAACTTTCCACTGTGCTCCACCACAATCCGCTTCTTGTCATCACTGCTCAACTGTGATTGGCGCAGCAGAATGTATGAGCGAAGTTCCTCAAACGATATACTCGAGCTAACAATTCCTCGAAGTGGATGTCATGTCTGGCCAGGTAGGAATCATGAGTTTCATCATTCCGTTGAACAGTACCATAAATGGCTCGTTCGAACTGTTCGTACTTCTCCTCCAGGATTGTCTGACCCCAGGCCCCGCCTAAGGTGGTTACAATCAACTGCACTCCCGAAGTGTCATTGGCCTTGAGCTTGGAAGCATCCAGTCTGCTAACCTTCTTGAAAGCAGTACCTTCGCAGAGCAAGGCAACTCTGGGTCCCAAAGCACTCAGATGCTCCTTAGGCCAAACCTCGGAAAGAAACTTGAGCTTCTTGGCATACTCTGTCGTGTCAGTGACTCCCGGCACATAGCGAGGGATCGCCGCCCAAGGAAGCGAACTCTTCTCATCGCTGGCGGGTGCCAGCGTCTCTGGTTGACTCGACGTCGATGTCATTGGCTCCTGGATCCCGACTTTTCCACTAACAGCGGGCCGCCGCTCTGTGCAGCGAAGTCTCGGGCTCCGCCACCAGTGTGAACTGGTTACAGTTCCCACTGGCAGACTCCAAAGCCTCTGCAGCCTGATGATTTGCCCCAAATCCAGCTGAAGAGAATCACGAAATGATAAATGGGAAATGACTAACCCGGTCAGTCAAAAGGCAGTGCCCCGCACGTTTCACCAGCGCTCACCGGTCCATGCGTCGTCCTACGACGGCCTCAGCCCTCCCGCCTCACGGACCTGAGCTCACAGAGGCATCGGGATGTACATGTCCGCTTCAGCAACCTGACAGGACTCACAACCCCAAACCCTAAGCCCTAACCCTATAGATCCCTTATAGCACCCTTATAGAACCCTTTGAAGGAACCCTAAACTCGAAACCCCAGACAGACCCTCGAGAAGCCGATTCAGCAGGGGGACGTGTACCAGAGTGAGTAGTGGAGGGTAAGGAGCTCGCCTCTACAGAGGCTTTCGCTGGAGCAGACGCAAAAGGGCCCTCAAAAAAAAACCAGACCCTAAGACCTAAACCCTGAAATTGCATAGATTGCTTGTAGCACCCTTATAGATGTCTTTGAAGGAACCCTAAACTCTCAACCCCAGACCCTAAGACCACAGGGAGCCCAGAACAACTGTTTGTCCCTCAGGGCTTTCTCGGACTGCGACAGGAAGCTGGAGCTTGTGAACCAGCTCGGGAGCCCAATATATAGCTGCTATCAGGTACATATATATATATATATATATATATATATATATATTTATATAACATAATAATACGTATATGCACATATACATATATATATATATATATTAACCTAGTATTATACAATATCTTATAATATAGTACAAATATAGATAAATATATAAATATATACATGGACCGTTTGCTATAGGTATCTAGCATTCAGTAGCCCTGGACCTTTGGGGTGTTGAGCTTACCGCCTTTTGAGCTGCTCCGTGCAACAAGGGATCCGTTTGTGGGCAAACCAACATGCAGATCTCGGTGCCGCCATAATGTTTTGTTGCTTGTCTGGTAGCCGAGCGGAAGATTGCACCTTCGTCTGCTGAAAGGAATGTCAAATATGTCTCAGACTGATTCCAAGGATTCAGATCAAAGGTACGTACCCCTGTTGATGTTGTAGCACATGAGCCTAACTGTTTGGCGTCTTTCTGATGTCCATAATGTTTGCCATGTTCTTGTCGAGTCCGAGGTTGCTTTCAGATGTAAAACGCCGGAGTTCAAGAGCTTTGTTTTCAATGACGGTTTGTCATGGACCTTCGTTGCTGTGCCCATGTCCACGGCACATTGCCAAGGACCTTGACCAGCACCAGTATGAAGGAATTCCGCCGGTGCCTGAGATTGGCTAGAATTGCACAGCCTTCTTTGTGCGACAGTGCTTTGTATCGGCTTATGACATGCCCAACTTCATCGGTAAGGCTGAAGCCTAACCGTCTAAACCCTAGTTGAGCTGTGTAAAGTCAGCACAGTAGTGTAAAGTCAAACAGTATCTGTTATGATGCATAGAGAATATAACATCCATTCATGTGTATATTTACAGCTGTAACATACGTGTGCACATATACATACACATATTCTGAGACATATATATATATATATACATATTTGCATATTTGTGTTATTACTAGTACATAAGTACATATATACATTCATACATGCCTGCATGCATACATACATACATACTTCAGATTGGATTGAGGATCGAACATTTGCGCCACCTTCTGCGATACCAGCCAGGAGCCGCTAAGCTTGGGGTGATTCCAAAAAAAGCATGCTTCAGGTTATGGGGTTTAGGGGTTTAGGGTCACCTTTTGAGGGTTTAGGGTTTTGGGGTGATGGGGTAGGGCTAAACCTGCGCTCCAGGCAGTCCCAAAGGAAGCATTTCAACTTCACCAGCGAACTCAACCAATAACAGAAGGTCTTTACCGACAGGGCGTGCAGCACGGAGTCGGGGTTGGTTGGGTGCATGTAAAGCTATAAAGTATAGCTATTGTAAATCCTAAAGAACATTATAAGTCAATATTCAGGAGGCTCAATCCTCTTCTGCACCATCTTCATACCTATTTCCATAATCCTCACCAGTGGAAAAAGGGGAAGAATAGTTACCAATATCCTTGCTTTTGGTTCCTTCTTCTAATTGCACTATAAGGTACCCCGAAGAGCCTATTATATTACTACTAGTATGGCCCCTGTATGAAGCTCACAGTTGTCACGATCAACTTTGTACTGACTACCTTTAGACCGGAAGATTGGAATAGGCGCTGGCATGCTCTTACCACTCAAAGCTGCCGGCTAGGTTTAGGGTGTAGGTCGAGTTTAGGGGTGCAGGGGTTTTGGGCTTAGGATTTTGGGTGAGCCGTTGCTGCTTGTAGTAGTAGTACTCGTCGATGTCGTGGTGGTGGAGTAGTAGCAGTAGTAGTAGTAGTAGTAGCAGTAGTGGTAGTAGTAGTAGTAGTAGCAGTAGTAACAGTAGTAGTAGTAGTAGTTGTAGTAGTAGTAGTAGCAGTAGTAGTAGTGGTAGTAGTGAAGTAGTAGTAAAGTAGTAGTAAAGTAGTAGTAGTAGTAGTAGTAGTAGTAGTAGTAGTCGTAGTAGTAGTAGAGTAGTAGTAGAGTAGTAGTAGAGTAGTAGTATCAGTAGTAGTAGTAGTAGTCGTAGTAGTAGTAGTAGTAGCAATAGTAATAATAGAGTAGTAGTAGTAGTAGTAGCAGTAGCAGTAGCAGTAGCAGTAGCAGTAGCAGTAGCAGTAGCAGTAGTAGTAGTAGTAGTAGAAGAAGTAGTAGTAGTAGTAAGTAGTAGTAGCAGGAGTAGTAGTAGTAGTAGTAGTAGTAGTAGAGCTAGTTGTAAGTACAAAACACGGAAGTCTCGAACAGCCGGGGTTTGCCTCACACAGGCTGTTTCAGGGTCCCAACCTATAGAGATAAGGAGGAGTTGGCATAGGTTCGTGAGTTGCGGGAGCCTTCCCAAGAATATGTGGGACTGCGCAGCAAAGCTACATATTCAAGCAATCAAAACCTGATGTACATACATAAGAACAACTACATGATTACATAGCAGAACATGATGCATACATACATACATACGTGCATGCATGCATGCATGCATGCACGCATGCATGCATGCATGCATACGTACATACAGTATCTGCATACATACATGCATACATAGTAGTTACGTACAGCATGCTCGAAAGATGTGTGAAATGTATATGCGTGTATGCATGTATGTTTAGTCTCTGGACAATCCTGTTCAGCAGGAGTCGATGTGCCAACCAGAATGCCTTGATCGTGTGCTGGGCCTCTCGCTCAGCTGGGAAAGCCCAATTCCCGTAGGGAATCCCTTTTCCTTACGGGATTTTTGAGCCAACCCTAAACCTTTTGCGGGTCATGAAAGGAGGTAAGCCCTAAACCAAGACCAGCTCAGACACAGAAGCACAGTCAACAAGAATCAACCTGAAGCCCACTCTCCTCAGAGCTGGCTTGGTACTTGGTACTTCTGAAATGTACTTTAAAGGGCTCTTTGGCCTCTATACAGGTGCTACAAGGAGGTGTTTAGGGTTGCTTGAAAGATCATGGGACTTAGTATCTAGGGTTATCGTTAAGGCTGGATTTCAAGATGATTTCGCATAGCTTCGCTTTATGTACCTGTAACCTTACCTACAAAGTCCCACAGTCCCCCAAGTATGAGGGTCTGAATCATGAACAATATTATTCCTGTAGCTTTTTTGTACGTGGCAGTGCCCCTTTGTAAGGAACTACAGCAATGCTTGCTGGTACATCAGCAAGCCGAAAACGGAGTAGGTTTGCTTCGTGGGCTGGACGGATGTGACACAGTTCAAAAGCAATGATGCAGCAGAGAAGAAAGATCGGGAACAGCAGAACAAAATCATGCATAACTTCGGCTAGGTTGCCAACTGTGGCGATGAGCAATCAAACACACACACACACATGCACATACACGTCGCCAGGGCGTACCATGCCCTACCCCTCCAAACCCTATTCTAGTTACTAATCAAGGCCCCTAAACCCTAAATCCCTTTAGAACTTGTGAAAGGAACCCCTGTCAAGGAACAAAATTCTATTTAGCCATGAAGGCCAATTACTCAAGGCCCGTGTATTTTAAGGGGTCAGGATTTGGTTGCCAGGGCAGGGAGTTTGATTTTGGTTTCGGTTTTGCGTGTACGGCGACGGTGTGGGTTCAGGGTTTATAGGGTTTATGGCTCAGAGCTTAGGGTATTTGCGACGACCCTCGACCCATATATATATATATATACACATACATATACATATACATATATAATAGTATATTTATTTATTTATTTGCGTATGACAGCCGTCATAGTGAGACTGCACGAAACAGACTTAGTTGTTCAAGCACTTGCGAATGGTTCTGCGGATATCCTTACGAGAATACTAGCAAGTCTACTGCGTACACTGTTAATCTGAACCTGGACCCCAAAAGTATGCAGAATAAAGGCCTTTTGTAGGTTTTGGGCCATGATTTTAAATTTACCTACCTTTGGGGGTCTAGGAAGTTGTTATTGCCGCGATTTGCACGGGAAGCCTGAACCTGGAAGCCTGCAGCAACGCAACCCTTCGAGTGACTCCTGGCGATACCTAGAGGCTCCATAGTAGTTCCTTTTTGGGGTTCATGTTTAGAATCCTATAAGCCTATAAGGTAACTCCAAAAAGGAACTACTTTGGTGCCTATGGGTAAACATCAACCTTATGACCCCTCTGACGATAACTATCTCCCTGTAAGCCCTAAACCCTTAAACCCTAAACCCTACGCTTACTCTAAACCCTAACGTAGGAACCTGATTAAGAAACCTGGGGCCTATAACCCCCCAAACTAGTAGGATTCATATAAGGAACCCTAATTAAAGGCCCAAGGTTTCTTAATCAGGTTGCTACATTATCTGCTATCTGTGTTGTCGTCAGGCTTCCTGGTGCTTCCGAAGACGATGCTCCTACAAGTCCTGGAAGAGTCCTCGCCAGGCGGGGGGCCCGAAACCCTAAAATGGGTTGCTTAATTAATTGCTAGATTAGGTTCCTTGAAAGGGGATGCCCCTAAATCCTAAACCCTAAACGCATTCCTTTAAGGGTTCTATAGCAGGTTTAGGGGCCTTAGTAGTCAGAACAGGGTTTCGGGGTATATTCTGCTGTCTTCATACAGGGGCTTTCAGGGGATACTCTTACTGCTTATTCCTACTCCATGGACCCTTAAAACTGTCAAAGCCCAAATGCTAAAGCCCAAAATCTGTAAAGCCCCATACTCTGAACCCACGGAACTTGAGCACATGGCTTTGAGATGTTCAGGACGCGGAGCTCCAGTTTCAGGTCGGTTTTACGGTTTAGGGTTTCGGGTTTAGCGGAGATCTCGGAAGCCGACTCCTGGCTTACTTTAAGTCTTTAAAGCTTTGTATAGGATGTATGGGTTTTAGGGTTTAGGGTCTATTTAAGGGTGTGTATAGGCTTTCGGGTTTAGCCCCTTGGGCACGTTCAGTGTAGCATTCCAAGCAGGCTATCATGCATTCCAAACTGACTTGCCGCTGAAGCTTACAAGGCATCCAGGCTCTAAACCCCAGCCCTAGACGAAAGCCCTGAAATAGAAATACTTAGAATGCCCTAGAACCCCAAAGCTACAATAAAAGCCTGAAATCTTAAACACTGAACTTAGCGTTACATTGAGCAAGTTAGATCTTTGGTCTCAAAGCCCTTCCCTTGCCCGCTTTGCTTGGGTACCTTGAGCTCTCAGACGGACCTCAAGGAACGTCCTTTGCGGCAGCAGCGCGAACAAGCGAAGAGGTTGTGTGAGGAAGACAAAGCTCCGGCCCGGGTTTTCGAATGAGGGTTTGGGGTCTTGGGGTTTTAGGGTTATAGGCTATGTAGGGTTTTAGAGTTTACGGCCGTTTAGTGTGTATAGGATTTGTGGTTAGGGAGTGTTTTACGGCGTGGGCTTGGACAGCTCTAGTTTTGCCGACTATTCTCGATTCCACAGTGCAGTTATGGATCCTACGGTTGATATAAATCCTGCAGTACCCATAATAAGGAATGTACCATAGTTCCCATAGTTTCGGGTCCTTAAGGTCATGCAGCATTTATATCATCAGCCGTATTGTAACGAAATACGAGAGAATACAGAGAATATTGGATCCCATATCGCGCAGGATTTGCCAGGGAGCCCCGCCTCCCAACCTTAATTGCCCAGACCTTCTTCTTCTTCAGTCCCTTAATTAAGGAATAGATCCTAAAAACTATATTTCTACAACTTATGGTATTCTTCAAGGAATTTCGGAAGGTCTGGGTGTTCGTAACTTGGAGGATAAATATACAATATATTTCTTGATTCATTTTTTCATGTTTGTATACATATATCTATGAATTATTGGTGAATTTTCTTCGCATCGATTAATCTGTATGAAACAAGAAAGGATTTGAGAGAGCCTATTTCGATCTATTATATGATATGATATTTTGTATTGGCGTTAAATTTTAAATGTTGCTAATCTGAATTTCGGGAAAGGTTTGCACAACTTAATATTAAAAAAATAGGTATCATTAATTTTTTACTTGAAAATTCTCTAATACAACGGTATCGTGCTGTTTTTTTTATGTCTGGGATTCTGTGCACACTCTACTCCCCCCCTAGTCTCTTGCATGGTTGTTTCGCGTCACTAAAATCCTGGAAGTTTTAGTGTTGCGAGCGTTTCTTTCCCGGTATTAAAATCCCGAAGATTTTGGTAGCTTTAGGAAATCTTACGATGTTAAAATAATCTAAATTTGGTAGCTTCTCGCGGTAATAAAATTCTGCAGATTTTAGCATGACATTCTAGCGGTAGTAAAATTCTGCAGATTTCTTGCAGGCGTTGTAACGTACTCTTTACGTGATAGTCGCTGGTTGGATCCTGCTATCCTAATGCTTTCAACACCCGCGCGCTTGGTGCAGATATGTCGTTTAATCAACGATTGAATTACAAAGCCGATGCACCTATAAATACCTATATGAGCACCGCATAGGAATATGGAGAAAATGCCTGGAAGTTGGGAAGCAATTCAATCATTATTCTTGTTGGGTTCCTGTCCGGTTCGAGTACGGTACTTGTTCGGGTTCGTGTCTGGGTTAGTTTCCGGGTTCGCGTCTGGTTCGCGACCGGGTTCGTGTCTGGGTTCGTGTCCGGTTCGTGTTTGGTACGTGTCCGGGTTCGTGTCCGGGTTCGTGTCCGGTTCGTGTCTGGTTAGTGTCTGGGTTCGTGTCGGGTTCGTGTCTGGTACGTGTCCGGTTCGTGTCCGGTTCGTGTCCGGTTCGTGTTTGGTTCGTGTTTGTGTTCGTGTCCGGGTTCCTGTCTGGTTCGTGTCTGGTTCGTATCTGGTCCTTGTCAGGTCCGTATCTGATTCGTATTTGGTTCTTGTCTGATTCGTATCCATGTTTGGTTCGGGCCGACTTTACATAGGGTCGTATATAAATAGAGCGATGAATTCTTATTGAATTTTTAGTAATGAAAATTAGAAACGAAAATTAGCGTAAGTGATTTTGTATTTATTTTACGATAATAATGAATTCCGACTCGTATATAAAATATCCGGAAATTTGGATATTTTAAGGAAATAAATATTCGTCACTCTATATAAATAAGAAATATTGATGCTACCGATACGGAAGATACTTCGAATATGATTTTGTATATTTAGGCCGAGGAGGAAGCAAGAGAGAGACTAGCTATTATTCTCCTTAATCTAATAATATTTTGGATACTTATACTGGCCGGCGGATTTAAGTGTCTTTCATGATACGGAGAAAAATAGAGATATTTAGAGAGAGAGAAAGATAGAGAGGAGAAGAGGGAGAGGGAGAATTTTTATCATAAAATTGATTAAAGATCATTTGTATTCTCTTTCTTACATAAAGATATCTTATAATAAAGATATAAAAACGCTAAGATCGATTGAAGAAAGAGCTTAGATTTCGTTCATTATATAAGGATTTCAATAATTAATATAAGTTTTTTCAGACTAAATTATGGTGGAAGGATGAAGATAGATAATTCTTACGATATATTCGGCTAGTAAATCAAGATTTGAAATTCGGATATGCAATTAGATTGGAGAGAATTGATTTTGAATTATATATGGAAAAAAATAATCAAATTTGATAATTTAAGATCCGACCTCCCTAGGCAAAAAGGGGGAATCTAAATCCAAGATTCCGATCGCCGTTCTAGTCCCATCGGACATGGTAATTAATAAGACAAGTCCTGATAGATAGGGAGACAAATCCAAACCATAATAGCACTCACAAGAAGCAGTCTGATATGACAATGCTTGAGCGCACCAATTCTGATCATGATCGCACGTGCTGCCGTTATCTTCATCTACGCAATTTCCGATCTCATGATGTCCATGCATAATACTCTCTTCCCACTCTTCTTGTTCCTCTTCGATTCTTTTCTTTCGTTCTCTCTGTTCAATCTCTGCCTTTCGACCGTTCCATCGGAGCTGTGCATACGAAAGTCACAACTCCGTGTGGAGCCGTGCTATGCCAGGCAGGCAGGTATAGAGGGAAGAGTGTGCAGAGGAAAATGGGTGCGGTTCAAAGCCCAGATCGAAGGATCGATAGAGCCATATGCGGGGGGGCGGCTCATGCCGCTTCTGAAAATAATTTGTTGCAGGCATAAGTATGGGCCACTGAATCAATAGGTCACGAATATAATGATCGGGATCATCTATGGAGGCATCATCTAAGAGATAAATTCGTCAGGAATTGAATAAAGAAATCATATCTAATCCTCGCCCAGGGCCATTTATTATCATAAAATGGTTATGATCCTCACTCCATTTCTTGATATATTCTTCTTATTTATTATCTAATATAATAAAAATGGAATCAAACCTATGAATTAGAATATCAATAAATTATTATTTCGATAATTATGAAATATCAGAATTCTTGATTTTTCATTTATTCTATGATTGAAATCTATATCAAATATTTTAGATAGATATTGATTATAATAGATTTCAGGAGAATAATCAAGAATTTCAAGCTTCTAAATTAATGAAATTTTATCTATTTTTATATATATCGAAAATTAGAATCATATCTGAAAAATGAATATATTTTTTCTAGATATATAGATTATTAAAATAATGAACATTCATGCATACTATTTTTATTCTAGATAAAGATAAAGATTATATGATTTGATTTTGAAGATTTCTAGATTATTCCTTGAAATTCTGGCAAGATAGAATTTTTAATTTTTAATATCAAATATATATTGAAATTATCTTTTATTTTTCATAATTCTAGCAAGAAATCTAGGATCCTCCCTCAATAGTATAATCTAGGGAGGGTGGAGCTAGTATATATAGAGGGAGTCGGCGCCGTCGTTGGAGCTAGAGAGAGACCAAAGATCTCGGAGAAGATCAAGATCATAAATAAATCTTTTATAATTTGATTCCTATTTCTAAAGCCGCTTAAATACGGAATAGAAGACGAAAATAAAACAAATAATATTATTCCGAACGAATCTAAATCTCAAATTCCCTTATCGATTCGAAATCTTGTGCCTTCATCTTAAAAATATTCAAAGTCAGCTCAAAATTTCCAAATCCTTCTTCAAAGGAGGAGTAGAAGAGAGATCCCACGCCGCGGCCCGCAGAGACGGGCGAGATCTAGACGATAGAGGGAGCGGATACCCATAAGTATATATATTTTTTTAATATGTCCAATCTATATTCCGATTTTAAATATTTTCCAAATTATATAATCTTTATCAGACAAACCTATTGATTCAATTAAATATTTGAATTTCTATTTATTTGAAATTCGGATTATTCATATTATTTCAGGACAGTGCCCTAGTCCCTTTTATTATATTTAATTTTAGAATAGTATTGTTTCGAAGCATACAATAAGATTGAAAATAACGATAATTTTAGACATATTTATAAAATAATATAATCATATAAGTCTTTTTTGTATACTTTTTTCGAGAATAATCAACTCTCCACCTCATCTATCAAACCCCCCTAGGGCTTAGCGTTCCATCTTTTCCGGGCCGGAATCCTGTGCCCTAAACATTAGAACACTGAGGCCCTAACTATGTTCTCAGAGGGTCCATATATTAGGGTCCCAAAACCATAATCGGGATGGGCTTTTGGTACCTAATTCCATAATGGTAGAGTATATGGACCCTCTGGGACCCTAAAGTGACTCTCTTGGGGTGAATGAAGCAATCCGTCTCTTTGGCCATGTTCGCTCAAGCAGTTGCTGTTCAGCCTTTGGTCCAGCTTGCTTGCATTCTTGGGAGGATCTTGGGACTTAGTAACACGGTTTAGGGGTTTAGGGTTTAGGGTTTAGTCAGGTTATAAGTGCCCTATTTGGGGTTATAAGCAATCATAAGTATAGCTGCCGTGTTTGTAACCCGAGTTACTAAGTCCCATGATCCTTTAAGTGCTTCAGTGTAAGCGGCGGTTCTCCTGGTGCAGTCTCCGTCCAAAGGCCAAGAGGCCCAGATGTTCCAGGTTCAGATTCAAGTGGTACATGTGAACAATGGCCAAGCCAGACAGCAAGCAGTCGCCGCAGTCCCCGATGAATTTCGCTCCAGGTTCTCACCCTGCGATTGCTTCAGGCTCGCTGCCCGTGATTCGAGGGCCTGCTGCCTGTCCAGGCTCTGCCTCATGCCTCGCCTCGTCCTCGCGTAGCTCTTTTTCTTCCACCTCATCTTCCTCGTCCTCTTCTTCCTCGTCCTCTTCTTCTTCCTCTTCCTCTTCTTCTTCCTCGTCCTCCTCTTCGTCCTCTTCCCCGTCTTCCTCATCTTCGTCCGCTTCTGCTCTTCTTGCTTCCTGAGTCATCATAAGTTTTTCCAAAGTTTTTCAACCCTTGTTGACTATTGATATTGAGTCTCACGTTCTTGGCATTAGACCTCAAATGCTACAGCACTAAATCCCTGCCCTGAACCCAACCGTGTCTCGGAAGCACATGGAAAGGGCTTCAGGGTTTAGGGTCAAGGACTACCGACATAATGAGAACATGGAAGGACAACACTGTGGACAGTCACTACAACAGGAAACCAGACTTGCGGATCCGTAAAGCATCACGGGATTTACACTGATCGGTTTAGGGTTTATAGAGTTTGAGGTTCGGAGAAATGTTCGGGGAAATCATTTCGGACACAGATATCTGCTGGCAGGGTGTGCCGGCTCGGAAACATGTTCCGCTGCAGTGTGTTGGCTGAGTTATCGTTTTGGCTACATCAAATCAACCTTAAACTCCGGGCCACAGCCAGAGATGAGGCCCTAAACCCGAAACTTTAAACCGTTACCTTTTTGCAAAACACTGAATACTAGCACTATAGGACCCTGCCGATCCTGAACTGACGGACCTAAACGAAGGTGAACTTGTGAGCCCCCAAACCGTAGATCCTATAGGCCCTCAGCTGTATCCAGTTCTAGGCTTGAACGGCTCCTCTGGAAGTCTAGCGAGCTGCTGATGGGTTGTGGTCGTCCATCTGCTGCAAAAGTTTTTCGGCAAGCTCCTGACGTAGAATTTGCTGGGGAACGAAGAACCCTGAAACCTAAACCCCAATCCTAAACATAACCCTAACAAACCCCAAACCCTAACCTCAAACCTAAACACTAAACCTTCAATTTGAGCTACGGGCTCAGGGACCGACGTAGTGTAGGCCTCGACCGGAGGATCATGGGACTTAGTAAATGAAAAGGGGTTTGGTTTAGGGTTTAGGGGGTTTAGGGCTCAGGGTTTTGGGTTAAAGGGTTCTGTAAGGGATCTATGATGTTTGGGCTTCTAAGGATCATAAGAATTAGTACTGTAAGGTTATAAGTGCCTTACTTGGAGTTATAAGTATTTATAAGTATAGTACCTAAACACTAAATCCCAAACCCTAAACCGCAGTATAGTTGCCTTAAAACCCGAGTTACTAAGCCGCATGATCCGTGAAGCAGCTTCAGGCATCCATAGTCTTAAGCCCTGATTGTAGGGCATACTGCTTCGAGTTTAGGGTCTGCACCTTGAAGGAACCCTTCCTTATAGATCCCTTTAAAGAACCCTCATAGATCCCTTAAAGGAGCCCTTATAGATCCCTTAAAGGAACGCTTATAGATCCCTTAAAGCAACCGTTATAGATCCCTTAAAGCAACCCTTATAGATCCCTTAAAGGAACCCCTATAGACAAGCCCCAAAAGCTCCAAAACCGTGAACCCCCAATCCGAATCTAGCCTGGGTGTGAAGATCATCTTGGTCCATCTGGCTGAGAAGCCGGCGCGCCTCTTCCTTCCCGTAGTGCAGTTGGGTTAAGCTTCGATTTTTGATCCTTCAGGGCTGTCGGATGTGTGGAATTGAGGGTTGATTGAAGGCTTGGTTAAGTTAAAGTTTCCACGTTGAGGCTGGGTTCGCTTCAGGCTTGGGGCTTCAATTATGCAGGTGCCCAAAGCCCACGGCGGCATGCCGCCGCCCCTATAGAAAATCAGGGCTGGTCTCCTTCCTCCAAAGGCCAAAGCGGCCTAAAGCCTAATTAGGCTCTTACGGTTGATGGACAAAATCCTGCATTACCCATTATGAGGAATATACCATAATTCCCATAGTTTAGGGTCCTGAGGGTCATGCAGGATTTTGTCCATCAACCGTATGGTCTCTGCGCAGCTCTTCATGTACGAGGTCATCAGGGTTTAGGGCTTAAGGGTCTACCCCAGACCTTCCAAAATCCCTTAATTAAGGAATATACCCTAAATTATAATAGGATCCCTAATATGATTTAAGGTATATTCCTTAACTAAGGGATTTTGGAAGGTCTGGGTTTACACATCCTGCATGGTTTTAGGCTTTGCCCCGCGCAAGCTGGCTGGTTCTTGAAGCCTTCTTCTGCTTGGGCGTTTGAGCCCCTATGCATTGCTTTTGGGGATTTGTAAACCCTAAACCCTATAAACCCTAATTTCGAAGCCCTTTGGGGACCCTGCTGCTTCTTGGCACCTTCTACGGCCTGCTTCCCATCTTTGCGTGCTTGTCGGTGGGTGGGAACAGCGAGTGAGTGCACGAGTCGAAGTAAGCCGAAGGAGGGCCACCAACAAGTATTGCAAATTGGGTCACGGCGTAGGGTGGGGGTTTAGGGCTTTATATCACTGCCTCCCAGCTTCTGGTAAAATACCGCGCCGCCTGTCGAACAATCTAAGTGCATTCTCACCGCCCCTAGATCCCAAAAACTTCCACTCCCAAAACCTTAAACCCACACTGTCTTCTGGTCCCAGACCTTCACGAGAAACTCGGGCCCCTAAACCATGCTTGGAGGATCATGGGGCTAAGTAAGTAAGGCTATAAGTATCTTAACTGGGGTTATAAATATAAGTCATAAGTATTGTTACCTTTATTGTAGCCCTGGTTACTACGTCCCATGATCCTTTGAGTATAAACCCTAAACCCTAAACCCCTAAACACCTAAACCCTAAACCCTAAACCCCTAAACCCTAAACCCTAAACCCCTAAACCCTAAACCCTAAACCCCTAAAACCTAAACCCTACCCAGGCCTGTACCGCTGCAGGCCCCGGCGTGGCGTCGGCCTTCTGCCGACGCTGCCTAGAGTTGAGGACAGCAGCCATCCTCGGTTCCGGCTTTGGGGCTGCAGGGGTTTAGGGTTTAGGGGTTTAGGGTTTAGGGGTTTAGGGTTTAGGGACTTGAGGGTATACTGTAAGGGTTTGTAAACGGGCACATCTACATGAGGGAATTGAGGGTTTTGAGTCTCGGCATTTCAGGCTTTCGTGGCGGTTTATAATCTGAGCCTAAGCTGATCTTCAAGGTTCAGGGGTTTAGAGCTTTGGGTGTAGAGTTTATAGAATGGTTAAGGGTTTGGGTGCCAAGAAGTTTTCCGTGAATATTTTCGCAGAATATTTTCAGCAGGTTTCTCGTGTTGGAACCACATTTTGAATTTGGGCCTGCCTGGGGGCTGGGGATGACTGGCTGGGGGCTGGGGGCTGGGGCTAAGGGCTGAGGAAGTGTTGTTGAAGGTGAAGGGTTTTGAGGGGTTTTGAAGGGTTTTGCAGGGTTTTGTTTGAGGGGTTGATAGCCCAGGAATGAACGTCGTGACCGGGACCTGGTTCTGGGCTGGGCTGGGCTGGGCTTGAAATTGACGGTTTAGGGGGCTCAACGCCAGCAACGACAAGCAATTTCTATTTATTTCTTTCTTGAGGGTTTAGGGTTTAGGGGGTTTGGGGCTTTGGGTGTAGAGTTTAGAGGACTTCATGCTTGAAGGGTCCAGGATTTGAGGTCTAGGGTTTAGGGCTTAGGTTTAGGGTTTAGGGTTCAGGGTTTAGGGCTTAGGGTTTATAGAAATTGTTAAGGGTTTGGGTGCCAATAAGCTTTGACCGAAACGTTTTGACCGAAACGTTATGACCGAAAGTTTTGACAGGTTTCCTTTTGAAACCACATTTTGGAAAAATGGGCGGGCTGGGGGGGCTGTGGCTGGGCTGGGCGCTGGGCTGGGGGNGCTGGGACTGGGGTTGGAGCTGGGGCTGGGGATGGGGCTGGGCGGTTGGGCTGGCTGTGGGACTGGGGCTGGGGCTGGGGCAAGGCTGTGGGGAGGGGTTTTGCGATTGGAACCTCATTTTCTGAAGTTGGGTTTTGTGACTGGGGCTTGATTTGAATTTGGTTTTTGTGATTAGAACCTGGTTCTGGGTTGCGTTGAAATTGACGGTTTAGGGGGTTCAACGCCAGCAACGACAAGCAATTTCTATTTATTTCTTTCTTGAGGGTTTAGGGTTTAGGGTTCAGGGTTTAGGGGTTTAGGGTTTAGGGTTTAGGGTTCAGGGTTTAGGGTTTAGGGCATGGGGTCTTTGGATGATCGGCGATACACGGCAACTCCAAACACTGTAATTAAGGACTGTTCCCTGAATTAGAGAGTGCCTGTGGACAGTCCGATGCATTCAAGTCGCATGTTCTCGCCAGCCGACCCACCTGCAGGAGACTCAGGAACTAAAAGATTGCAAGACAACGAAGGGTTTAGGGTTTAGGGTTTAGGGATAATAGCAGCACGGGCTGAGAAGTCCGTGGCCGTGGCAGCCGGCGAAAAACCGAGTAAGCATGTCCATGACGAAGACTTCCCCTACAGGCAAAACCAATCAAGACATAAGCTGCCCGTAAGCCCAAACTTGATGACAACTGAGTTGGTTCAGTGTTTAGGCTCCTGGGTGATACCCCCGGACCCTAAACCCTGACGGCCCCAAAATGCATGATTGCCCAGCCTATTTTTCAACAATGCTACAAACTGTTCGAGCTTCGACACAGATGGGCTGAGGTTCTTTCCCAGTCCACCATGCTCTAACTCCGAAGGTCTGCACGGAAGGAAAAGGTCTACGACAGCGCCTTGACACTCAAACACTCACTCACCAGGTAGGCCTGAGTTAATTAGGGTATGATATGGTATGATTTGTCTGCTCATTTAGAAGGATGTCTACACGCTGTTCTGTTCGCAGATGTGTCTGCTCTTTACTAAGGGACGTCTCCAAGATCTCGCCCCGCTGTTGCAAAGCCCACCCCCGGCAGTCGTCAGCAAATCCTGCCATAAAACCTAAACCCCTACTAGGCCCTAATCACGCTGAACCCAAACTCTCCCGCAAATCCCAAGTCCTTAAGCCTTAAACCCTCAATCCTTACCATCCACATCCATTCCTCATCAAGCAAGAAATGCAAAGCCTACTTACCTAAACAAAGAGCCATTCACCGCTATAAGCCACAGAGTGCTCAGGCTCTCACCATATGCAGAAGGCTTCTCCTTCCTGGGGGGCTCTGGCTTCTCCTCGCAACATGGAGACGAATGTCTGGTCAGTGGCGAGAGAATTGAAGGGAGGGTTGAGAGGTCTAGTTTTGGGTTTAGAGTGCGGGGCCGGGCTGTACGATGCGACACAAGCAACATGTTGGGGGTTTGATGCGGTCGGTTGGACCCAATTTGTATCAGTGGCACTTCTTTGAAAGTATGTGCCGAACCCTGAAAAACAACTCCATACTCCCGCGTCGGAAGGATGGTAAAGACGCTGCCCTAAATGCCTAGCCCCGGAGCTGCCCCTTCCCACGCTCAGGTGCAAAACATACACAAACATAAACAAAGCCCCGACAACGCAAACCCTGACAGACTTACTTGCTTGCTTATTTGCTTACACATACACACACACACACAACAGCTGATGAGGTTTAGGGTTTAGGGTTTAGGGTTATATTAACATGTATGGGAAACCCCATACATAAAGCGGGGTCATCTTGATACCCAAACCTGAAACTCTAGCCCTGAAAACCTAAACCTCAAACGCTGCCCTGGGCCTCCACCCTCAACCCTAAACCCTGGGCCTTCATCGGGGATATAAGTGCTTTTAAGTATAGTTACCTCTGGTTGCTCAGTCCCGTGATCCTTTGAGTACCCCTAGACCCTGATAGAACCCTTATAAAAACTCTGAAGGAACCCCTAAAAGAACCCTGAAAGGAACCCTTGAAGGAACCCTTAAAAGAACCCCTAAAGGAACCCCTAAGGTCCTAAACCCTAAAACCCTAAAACCCTAAAGCCTTAAAGGAACCCTCAAAGCCTCCGCCAGGCCGCAGCTCTGGAGCTGCCTTCGCGTGTTCCGTGCGAGCCGCCTCTCGACGAGCTCGGGCTTTGCCGGGTTTAGGGTTCAGGCTTTGGGGTTAGGCGTTGGGGTTGAGAGTTTAGGGTTCAGGCGTTGGGGTTAGGCGTTGGGGTTCAGAGTTTAGGGTTCAGGCGTTGGGGTTAGGCGTTGGGGTTCAGAGTTTAGGGTTCAGGCGTTGGGGTTAGGCGTTGGG
>BGNK01003400.1:0-29276 GCA_003297005.1 Symbiodinium sp. clade A Y106 | reverse complement strand
GAGTTTAGGGTTCAGGCGTTGGGGTTAGGCGTTGGGGTTCAGAGTTTAGGGTTCAGGCGTTGGGGTTAGGCGTTGGGGTTCAGAGTTTAGGGTTCAGGCGTTGGGGTCAGGCGTTGGGGTTCAGAGTTTAGGGTTCAGGCGTTGGGGTTAGGCGTTGGGGTTCAGAGTTTAGGGTTCAGGGGTTAGGGTTTAGGGTTCTTAAGAAGCCTTCGCTACATCCGGAGAAGGGTTCCCTTTTCTTGGATTCCCTTGATGGGTTCTGCAATAGAGGTAGGTCGAGGGCTTAAGACAGAGGCCTTAGTTTACTCTAGAAAAGGGTTCCTTTACAATTCTCAGGGGCTCCATGATAGGGCTAGAGGGTTCAATACAAGGACCTTCATAATTCTAAGAGCATTTTGGGTGATTTCATAGTAAAACTTCAATCCCTGACGGATAGCATCGTCAATAATCCTTCCTTCCCTTGTTTAAGCTACCCCCACCGTGTTCAACTTTTCGGAGCTTTAGTTGCTTTGCGCCAAGCCACCATGACAGGGTTTCAGGGGGTCTTACTGTTTATTGTTGCAGGGAGTTTATAGACTGTTATATGGGTGATCGAACCTTAGTTTGAGAAGCTACTGCGGCACTATGTTATGGGTTAGGGTTTGGGGCGTATAGGGCTGAGGGTTCCAGTACCATACTAATGGATGCGGCTTTCTTGCTGCATAACGCTGTATTTGTGGGTGCCTACGATAAGTTCCAGAACGCACGCATTCCAGCTTGGAATTAGTGGGAGCTTGCTAAAGGCTTCTGGGTAGGTATGTTCAGATTATTTCATGTGGGTGATAAGAGCCCAAAAGAACAAACTTAGCTTCATCATGCTCAAACCCTAAACCCTAAACCCTTGGACTTAACAACTAAATCCCAACTCCCAGGATTGTTCAGCTGGCTCTTGTCCTGCTGTATGCCAATGCAAACCCCAACCCCCGCAAGTATATACATATGGGAGTTTCCGAAATAAGGGGGCCCTAATGTAATGCCCTAAATAGTAGGATCCTTATTAGAAAGGACCCCTAAATAGCGTCCCCTAATTTTCGGAAACTCCCATATCCTTAGACCTGAAGACATACTGACTAGCACAGAAGCTGTCTTCGCACAAGGAAATCTAGGCAGCCCACACAAGAAGACCTCCTTGCTGGGTCCCCAAACCAAACCAAAAACTGTAAAGCCTATATGGGAGTTTCCGAAAATTAGGGGACCCTAATATAATATCCTAAATGGTAGGATCCTTATTATAAGGACCCCAAAATAAGGTACCCCCTATTTTCGGAAACTCCCATAAGCCGAAGGCCTGAAGCCCAAACCCTAAACGGCCAACATTCCAAAACCTTGAGACACAAAGCGAAACACATAGAGGCCATGCAAGGCTTCCTTTAGTCTAACCGCAATAAACAAACATGCACACCCTAAACCCATAGGCCCATGGAACACCATCAAAACCCCAAAGAAATTAGGGCTTCGGGCTCTGGGTTGCAATGTATGACTTCGGGTCATCATTTAGGATGTCGGGATGAGCTCCACAGAAATCCACGTCGGGGGGCCATCTCTCAAAGCCGACCAAAGCCACGGTGGCCACGGCCAAAAGAAGCTGAAACTGAACCTCGATGTTCAGGGTTTAAGGGTGTTGGGCCTACTCCAGGGCTTCTTGAAGGGTCATTAGTGTAAGGATTCTTCAGAATGCCTATACAACCCCCAAACCAAGCACCTTAGTTGGGGTCAATAGCACTTGTGTATAGTTACAGTTGCTTCATGTATATAGTTACTGAGTCCCACGGTCTTTTCAGTAGTCCAAACCAAGCCTCTGAAACCAGCCTTGCAGAAGACCTGTAAAGGCTTGCCAATAACACCAGAAGTCAGCGGTCGGCATTACAAAGTTCAAGACGTTTTAGAGTTTAGGGGTTTAGGCTTTAGGGCTTAGTGTGTAGGGCGCGACATGGCCGTTTCGGGACTTGTACGGCTTAAGAGTTCGGATTTCGGGGTTGGGAAAATGCAACTTCAACCCTGCACCATATTCCCAAACCGTAAACAAACCCCCTGACCCACATCCTTGACCCCTTATAAGGAAGGCATAAATCCATCCTCAGCCCCGTCCAGCCTGAATCCTCAATCCCGTTGAAACCCCTGTGTCCGACATCCCAAACCCCCTTAAACCCTGCGTTTGCTTAAAACCCCAAAATCTGAGCCCTAAATTGCGTGAATCTTAAACCGCCGAAAAATCGCAGCCAAGCCTAACTCCCAAAACTTCAAGCCGAAATCCGAATAACCCCTTTAAAACCTGAAGCGCCCATCCCAGACCCCCGTCATGCCCAAAATCTTAAAAGCCTCTTTAGAACTTTAGAAACTTTAAACTCTGAAGTGAAAAGGACATCAAACTCACGGCGCTCCCGCAAGACGCAAGGTCCAAAATCCTTTGGAGTTTTCAAATTAAAGTCTGAGCTATAAACCATTAAATTCAAAAGCCCTAACCCCATGCGGATAAGGATTTAGGGTTTTAGGCTTGGGGTTTAAGGGTGCAGGGTTTTAGGGTTTAGGGTTTCAGGGTTTTAGGGTTCTATATAGCCCCTAAAGGAACCCCTTTTTTGTCGTCTTTGCGGAATCCGTCGATCCGGCCAAGTGGCTATACCTCTGAAGCCATAGGACTCGAGCACATCATCGAGGTTGGCCTGCAGGTAGTTCCTCGGCCAGCTCAGAGGCTTTAGAGGTTCCTTTAAGGAGCTAAGATGGTTTAGGGTCCCTTTAAAGGGATCTTTTGGGGCAACTATAAGGGAACTAAAATGGTATAAGGTTCCTTTATAAAGGGATCTATACAGGCTACTTTGAGGGATTTAAAATGGATTGTTTAGGACTTGGGAGTTCAGGGTTTGCATGAACCTATCAAAACTTGCATTTTTAGGGCTCCCTATTAGGATTTCCCTGTATAAGTCCTTAGATACTTGGCTGACTTCTGAACCCCTCCTAGAAGTTAAACTTTTAGCCTCCTTATTATAGATAACATAGAAATCCAAAAACTTAGTCCTCAGAGCCAACCAGAAGAACGCCAAGGATATAGTTTTTTTTTTTTTTTAAGGGCTCTTTTCCGTCTGCTCCAGCGATTAGGGTTTAGGGATTAGGGTTTAGGGTTTTGGGGGTTTAGGGTTTAGGGGTTTAGGGGTTTAGGGATTAAGGTTTACGGTTCCAAGCCTAAGCCCACCCCATTTGAAAACCGAATTGCAATTCAGCTCGAAACTCGAAACCCTTTACCCTGAACCCTGAGCTAGGCGGCAGCGCCTACTTGGAGGTTCATGGGTAGTTACAAGTGGAGTTATAAGCAGGGTAACTATAATCATAACCCATATCAGCGGCCTTATGACGCCACTTATATAACTACTCATGAACCTCCAAGTAAGTGCTTTGCACGTATCCTTTTCCATGTATCAAAGGAATATCGGTGGCGCATGGCAGTCGGAAGGAACCCTGAGCTGCTGCCTGCCCTCCCGCCTCGGTGAGCCCTGAAGAATTGCAATACAGGGGTCTCCCTAGAGGCTCATACCCTATCCCTTTTTTAGGATACCTAGTTTTATGGTTAGGATCTGTTATCTTAAGTCGGCGCCCTAAAAAAGGGGTAGGGTATGAGCCTCTAGGTAGATTATTGCAACAAGGTTTTGGCATATATTGTAGTATGAGGAACACTCAGAAATAACAAGGTAATTATTGGGGCTTCAATATTCTGGAGCCCGATGCACCGTGAGTTAGGAATAAGAGATGGGCCTTAATAATTAGAATGGGGTTTTGGAGCGCAGGGACTAGAGGAGAGTAGTCTTAGCAACTATTCCGACCGTTATATTACACCTGGAAGCCGAAAAAAGATCAGACAAAAACTGACAGGGCTTCTTGGTCTGGTTGAAGGAATAATCAACCCGTAACACCCTGAAACCAAAGCGTGGCTGCTCCAAATGCCACTGTCCTAAACAAACTAAGCGCTATTCGGCGATCCGGCGACAGATATGGCGGATTTCTACATGGCTTGCCTTGCCATGCCGACGGGAATTCTTGCGAGTCCTTAAGAGCCGGGAAGCTCGAAGAAGCCCCACTGCGCCCCGGCTGGTAGGTCCAGACCCAGCCAGGAGCTCAAAGACATGGCGAAGGCCCAGTGGTGGAGCAAGGTTTAGGGTTTAGGGTAAAGACTTATAGGGCTCAGAGTCAGGGATTAGGGTGTAGGTTTTGGGTTTAGGGTTTTAGGTTTGGGGTTTAGGGTTGACGTGTAGCGACGAAGGTGTAGGGTTACGGATTTAGGGTTTTGGGTTCTGGGAATAAGAGGAGTTTTTTTAGCACATCTCTCCTCTTGCTGCAATTCTACAGCTTCAGAAGACTTCTGCAGGTTTGACGTTTAGGGGTTATTGTTTGGGAAACACGACGGTCCTCTGTTTAAGGCTTGGGTTCTGGCTTCTGCATTCTGCATTTGGCCACGGATATGCAAATGCGGCAGGCGCCATGCTACTACTGCTAATGCTGTAGGTCGAACAAGAGGTTGAGACAGGGGCTTAGGACGATTCACTACTAGTGTGAGACGGGCAGCTGGCTACTGCTTCTGCTGCTGCTTCACGTTTAAGCCCCAAACCCGAAACCCAATACCCTGGCCCCAAACTAAATTGAAGCAACGCATATAGTCGTATTCAACCTGTGAGATCATGCCACTGCGCCCAGCGACAAAACCTCTTCATTTTGTCCTTACGTTTGCCCAGAAGCGAAACCCTAAACCCTAAGCCTTGAACCTGTACCTACCCAGTCTGCAAGGACTTCATCCTATGCGAGACCAGTCTCTAATTTCTGAAGCCGGAAACCTTCAAGCCCTTTTTGTTCTATCAGGATCTGGGGTTTACGGGCCCTTCAGGCTTATCGTGCTGTGGTTGGGTTAGTTTCATTAAGGCTGAAGGAGTTTAGGGTTTAGGATTTGAGGAGGTTGGAGGGGTTAGAAGTTAAGTTCCAGACTTGCAGGCACAAACGTTCCCTTTGTACATCCTGTGCCGGAAGTCACAGAGCAAACTTTGTACACGGTGCCACTGGGCAAGGGGAGGCCGGCATTTATCAGAATGTTGAATCCTAAACGCCTCAAAAAACCGAGTTCATGGTGGACATCGCCTCATTTCGGGTCTCGAAGCTGCCTAAAGGAATCAGATAGCCCTAAAGCCTGAAAAACTCTGCAGAAGCGCTGAGACGGCGAGATTACCGAAACCTGCCAAATGCTACCCTGTCTGGGCTTAGGGTTTACCTGCAGTGAAACAAACAACAGCAGAGGTACTGCAGATTTTGGCAGAATTATGCTCAGCATTGGAAGAAAGAATCCATGAAGGCATCGCAGATGAAGGTTGATGGGGACACGAAAGGTCATCATGCCATGTCAGCTGGGTTATATATGCGTGAGTATTCCAACCAAGCAACTATAAGCCTATAAGCCACAAGATTCTAGGAACGAGTCACAGCTATGATGTTTACACTTGGTTTACCTGTCCGCTGCTTCTCATCTCAAGCTATGCCAGCTTTCCCATGCCATTGGCGCACCCCAGAGTGTGAAGGTTTCAGGTTTAAAACGGCTTGAACTTTGAACACAAAGCCCTGATACCTAAACCGTGGAGGACTCAGGGATTTGGGATCCTATCCTAGGTACTAGCACTATAGCACTATCAAATTCTGGACCCCAACCCCAAACCCGCAACTTCTGCGCTGCTGCATCAGCTGCCTGCTATGGCAATGAGGAAGTTCTCAGTTGTTCGTTAAACAATCCATAGGTTCAGCGCTCAGGGTCATGGATTTTCGGTTCCTTTACGGCTACCTTCAAGACGACTGTAAGGCTACTCTGCATTCGGGCGCTATACGGGTTGAGGGTTTAGAGTTTAATCGTAAGATTGCCGGATTTACGATTGCGGTTTGGGGTTTAAGCACAGCAGTCCTGTATGAATGTATGTCAGACACCAAAACTCGAAACTCCAGCCCTGAATCCTAGGTTCCCCAGTAGCCCTTAATAATAAGGGTACCCTTTTTCCTACTATTCGGTTTTAAACAGGGAACCCAAAAAGAAAAAGGGCAAAAGGGTACTACTGGAGAACCTAGAATCTTTAAACTCTCAACCCCATCCTGAAGACCAGGTCGTGACGGATGCTTGTAAACTCGATTTAATCAAGGCGGCTACGATGAAGTGGGATTTTTGCTAGTATCTGCCAAAGAGATGCCCAAACATGCAATCACCAAATCTAGACGGTTTACGTTGCAGGCTCAAAAACCTAAGGCTACAACACAAAACGCTAGACCCTAGACCGTAGACCACCGGGGATTAAGCATTTTCCCACGAAATCTTAATTTTTCCTTTGGGGGCTTGACAATACCTAGTTGGAATAGGATTTGGGGTTTAAAGGTGCCCGAAGGAATAGTATTAGCAATCTCCTTAAAATCCTAAAGCCCGTATTATAGAACCCTTAAAGGAACCCGTGTAGAACCCTTCTAGATCCCGTAACGGAGCCCCTGCACCCCGAAGTTAAAGCTCGAAAGCCATCAGCTAAGTCCCAAAGCAGTCGACTTCAGAGATCTGAGCCAACACTACTTGGAGGATCAGGGGACTTAGTAAGTAAGGTTATAAGTCCCCTAATTGGGGTTATAAGTAATTATAAGTATAGTTGCATTTATAACCCTAGTTACTAAGTCCCATGATCCTTTAAGTTTGGTTTAAGGTGTTTAGGGTTTACTTGGAGGTTCAGGGGTAGCTATAAGTGGGGTTGTAAGCAAGGTAACTATACTTATAATCCAAACTAGTGGACATATAACTCCACTGATAACTACCCATGAACCTCCAAGTAAGATGCCATTAGGGTTTAAGGTGTTTAAGGCTTAGGGTTGAGGGTCCAGGATGCCATGCTTCTTGTTTTGGGCTTCGGGTTCCCTAAACAGGATCGTTTGGGGGCTTACGGTTGCTTCGAAGGGATCTTATATGGGGTTTAGGATTCTTGTAAAAGGGATCTATACAAAGTTTTAAGTTCTTCTACGGGGACCTACATCGGGTTTACGGTTCTTGTGCTGTTCAAGGGATCTATTTAGGGTTTAGTGTTAAAAGGGGGATCTATGCTTTCGGGACGAATTTTTGAGGGTTTGAGCCTTTGGGTTTTTTGTGTGCCCGAAAACTTCTTTAGAGAGAGATAGGAGCAGGAAATAAGGGTCCGAAAGAATCCAAATAGGTCTTGGTGGGTCTTTTAGTATAAGTATAGGAGGGACTCATAGTACAGAACCACCTGTAAACTGGAAGCTAAGCACAAGATCAGCGAGCCTGCAAATCGTAGTAGAACGGCAAGGACGTGGCGAAACACTGCAAGGCAAACTAGGAACCCCTTCTCTGTGTAGAAATCCCTCAGCCCCATCGTGTCCTCGCAGAGTGCTTTCTCGCGGCATTCAATAACACTTGAAAGTGCTTCTGCAGGTCAGCTGGGCACACCAGCTGGCTGCAGCAATCCGCGAGCTTCATCGGTTTGCAAGCATCATCGTGTAAATCTTTCTGACCGTCGGCTCGCAGCATGCTGCGTCCACGAGCGAGGCATTCTTGCAGTCGTTGCGAGAATCCTGCAGGGCAGCGAGCACCCGCCTCCAGCAGCACCTGCAGCACTTCAGAATGACCTCCGCGAGCGGCAAACATGAGAGCTGTAGTGCCGTCACCGTCGCACAGATCCTTCCGAGCTCCAGCCTGCAAGAGCAAGTGCACGACCCGAGAATGGCCAAATGATGCGGCATCCAGAAGCGCTGTAGTGCCACCTTGCTTGCCACGCAAATCTGTTGGGGCACCTGCCTCCAAGAGCCATTGCACAACAGGAGCATGACCGTAGTGTGCCGCCTTCATCAATGTCGTACGTCCACAGCTGTCGGGTAAGTCACGAGCACCGGCCTCAAGGAGCAAGAGTCCCACGTCAAACTGACAGTTCAACCCTAAACCCTAAACCCTAAACCGCTCATTGGCGTGGAATCCCAATGAATGGAATCGGATCCATGGGGCAGCTGTAGCAGAACTGTGAGCTGACGGGGGCAAAGATCTGCTGCATACTGTAACGTCTACTAGGAGGCTTTTGTATAGGGCTTATGATGCGCATGTGTATATACGTATCTATATAATAAATACGAGGATTCTATCAAGGCATGCTTCAGGGTAGGAAGATGCTGTTTCTTGGTTTGTGGCTTGCGGTTTACCGAACCTTGTGCAAAAGGCCCAGATGAGCCTCGAAGCATAGCTCGCCGCGTTGGCTGTCTGAAGCCTCATAGAACGGCAAGATCACAACCTGCAGATCTATCGCGACGTCCGGCTTGACGGAGTCATTCGAACCCTTGCGCTCGTGAAGCAGCCTTTGCTTGCATGCTGGCGGCACACCGACCTCGGGGTCCCCTCGCCGCTTCAATGCCACACGTCCCCCGCAACCGTGGTCGGCCGCAGCGATGACGTGTCGCTGCATCTTGTCGGGGGCCTCGCAAGACGTCGCAGACACAACATCTGGATCGAAGACAGAGTCGAACGTGACTACATCCTCCAAAGTGTTGCCCTCACGAAGAAGCCTTTGTCTGAAACGGGGCGGCCGTGCTTCTGATGCAGTCGTTGCTTCAAGGCCTTGACGTCGCTCAGCTCTGTGAGAGGAATGCTGGTTACCTCTTTTCCCGAAATCAGCATGATGCGCAGCATGGCTGGCCTTGCCACAAGCACGGTGCAAACAACTGAATGGTTAGGGGTCTTGGTTAAAAAAAGTTTGTGGATCCAGAGTGCTATGCTGTGTCACATGAGTGAAGACATGTTCCGAAATGCACGAGCAGAAAAACTGGTAAGAGGGGAGCCGAAACACCACGAGAAACACCATGGATGCTGCTCTGCTAGCACGCTTTACGCTTTCATGCCATGCCAGAAACTCTGAAATGAAACATCAGGAACACTTTGAAAACTCGAAGAAGAGTCAACACCTTCCCACAGCGATAAGATCACCGAAATTCATGCCCGAATCAGGCATTAAGCCCTCAGCCCTGAGCCAAAGCGCAACAAAATCCTAAGCCCTGAACTTTGAAGCCCCACCTTAACCCCGAACAGCCTACAGACACTATATTCCGAGGACAAACCAAAGGAAAACAAAACAGGAACCCTAAAAAGGTAGGTTTCTTAGGGTTCAGGCATAGACCTTGGACGCCTCAAAAGATGGGATGCAGGTCGGTAGGATTGAGGATCCCTGGTTTAAGGACTCTTACACCTACCTTCATCCGACCTGTTGAGGCCCCTGAAGACCCTCCCGGAAATCACATTTAAGGATTTAGGACTTACGGTTTAGGGTTAAGTCATGGACCGACCTAGCGCAGCGCGCCGCCGAGCCGCAAGCTTTGGCGCCTGGGTGCTTTTTATCCGCTCTTCGACGTTTTAACCCAAAGGCTCCATGTACCCATATGGTATGTACTTATGACTTAAGGGGGTCCCGAAAAAGGGTACTTTAAGGCGTTGGTATACACTATATAGCTACATGGAGCCTAAGGATTTAAGGCCGCCCTCGCCCTTGGTCAGGTAAGCTGATAGTTTAAGCTTGCGGTTTAGGGTTGGCTAAGCCCAAGCCATCCGGACATAAAACCACTTAATCGCACGCTTCGGCTGTCGCAACTTCTGAGCTCAACGGCCCTCAACCACACGTCCTTAATGCGGGACCCCCCCCAATGGCCCTTTAATGGAGCCCTTGAGTATTTAGGGTATATTAAAGGGTAGCTGGGGGGGTCAATGCTTAAAATCAAGGAGGGGGCGGAACGCACCTTATTGTGGTGGTTCCCGTTCGGAAGTTTCGAGCTTCAGGTTTACTCCGGCCCTAAACCCGAAAAAAAAAACTGAAACCCTAAACCCTGATTCCGAAGCCTAAACCTCAAGGCGGCATCAGACATCGGCGCCGAAACACCAGAAATTGACCCAACTGACCGATACCACTCCTAAACTCGTTAAAGGAACCCTAGAGAGAGAAGAAGAAACCTTAAGAACGAAGGTGCCCTTAAAGGAAACCTGAAAGGAACTTTTACCTAAACCATTCCTAAACCCTTCAACCCTACACTCACAAGAAAGCCTACACTCACAAGCAAGCATCCTTTGTTTCTATAGGAACCCTTAAAGGACCCTTTTTAAAGGAACCCTAGTGTGCGCCAGCCTCGGTGGCCAGCAGTGCTGCCAGCGTTTGCCGTCTGCGGTGGGCAGCTTCGCATTCAGGGATTAGGATGAGGGCTTCAGAGTCGGGGGTTTAGGGCTTAAGGTTCTGGGCTTAGGGGGGCTAAGGGGTTTCAGGTTTAGGGTTTTGGGATATGGGCTTAGGGTCTGAGGGAAAACATCTCACAGGACCTTTAAGCAGCGCTGGGCTAAAGGATCCACTGCGGTGACTGCTTGTTCGACGCGTGGTTAAGCTTACGGTTTATAGGGTCTGCTAGGGTTTACTACGGTGAACTTGGGTTTATAAGATTCAAGTTACAGCCTTACTTCCCAAACTTGATTCTCAATATGAAACTCTGAATCATGAGCCTACGCGTTACAACTGCACAGAGGTCTGGATTCTGGATTGTTCGTGGCAGTATCCTGTAATAGTGCCGAGTAGTGTCCACAATGTAATCATGCGTTACTATACCCCAACATGTGTTTTGACTAGTATAACAGTATAACTCCCGTTTATGACAACCCTGCCTATACACCCGATAGCACCCTATACGATCCTTCTAAGAAACCTTATGATTCCGTGGAAAGCTGCAGTCATCCACCGCCTTCTGGTTAGTATGCTTCGGGGTAATTAGAATAGGGTTTCGGGTTATATTATACCAAGGAACACCCAAACTAGTGTAGGTGATTGCCGACGACGTCCATCATGATGTCGGTGGTGGCGTCGCGGAAGGCGCTGGCGCAAGTCCATGGCCATGGAGTCCCAACAGGCAACGAGCACGGCCAGGTTTGCGTTCTTGCCACGCCCGGCAGTCCCACCACGCGATGTACTTATCGATGTCCTCCTCGGCGCCGATCTGGATGAGGATCCACGCCCACTCTCCATGTGTTGGTGGGCTAGAAGCGCAGCGAGGATCGAGGATCTTCGACTGTGTACAGAAGACAGCTACACAAAGGGCTCGTTCTTCCGGAAAAGGAACGGTCGTATCCGCCGGGACAAGTGTCCGCAGCGTGGATGACACCTGTAAAGCCTAAACTATCCTAAACCTTTAGCCCAAATTCCTAAACATTCGCGCATTACACCCTTGCTCTTCAACCCAGATCGCTCCGAAGGATCTCTGAGCCTCGTCTCATCGCCGGCCTCTTCCGCCTCCTCTGAGTATTTCAGATTAGGGCTTCGTGTTTCGGGGGTTTTGGACTTAGGTCTGAGGGTTTGGGTTTCAAGGATCTTTTCGGATTTTAAGCAAGGGTCCTTCATATAGGGTTACATAAGTCAGGTTTCTTTTCTGCTTTTCTGCTGAGGGGTTTAGGGTCCTTCATATAGGGTTACATAATTCAGGTTTCTTTTCTGCTTTTCTGCTGAGGGGTTTGGACGCTGATATTAGCCGCGCGGAAACTACATAGCAAACCGCGTTCCCTGAATCCCCTACGCCGTCTCTTCTGCTGAAGCACAAAACACTGCATGTCAAGGTATAACTGCTTATCACCATGGGATAAGGCAAGATCCGAGGCAGGGCAGATCGTTGTGAACGATCATTGAACCGGGATTGCAGGTTGCACAGTCGGCTTCGGGTTTAGTGACCAAGGTTGAAGGGTTGAGTTTATGGTTTTGAGTTCAAATTGTTCGGGTTGCGGGGTTTAAGGTTTTTCGGGACCTTGAACTTAAGCTTGTTCGAGAAGGCGCCGTTTCTACACCCGAAAACAAATCAGCATTCTTAGATACCCTAAACCCTAAACCCTTAGATGGAGTCTCAGCTTTCGTGCTTTTCTGCCACCATGGCTTAGGGCTTAAGGCTTAGGATTGCGCTTCTCGCCGTGCGTTTTCGCTTCCGGGCTCTTTTCGCTGTGTCGAAGTTTGCGCTAAAGTCGATGTTGCACTTCCTCTTTGTGGCTGCACGAATGCGCCCATGTTGATGAACAGTTTTCGGATTGGGTGCTTTTGGATTGGAAGCTTTTTGGTGAGTCCCCTGAAGAGCATCCTGCAGAACGCTCAGTAGACTGGAATCCATTTAACCCTAAGCTCGGCAAAGCCTGCAGGCATGCGGAGCTGGATCACCGCTTGTTGTATGTATGTACGTACGTACGTATGTAGGTATGTATGTATGCATGTATGTATTGATGCATGTATGTACATGGTCTGTGTGTTTAAGTAGAAAGGGCACGGCCAAATAGACCGTAAAAGTCTCGGCGACACAAGTAAAATCACATGTGTGTATGTATGTATGTATGCATGTATGTATGTATGTGTGTATATATATACACATAATATGTATGTACATATGGAGACAGAGCGGGAGAGTGAACAAGGAAGAAGCGACAGAGAACGATGATGATAACGAGAAAGAAGATCCACAAGAAAGAGAGAATAAGAGAGAGAGAGAGAGACTGACTCTTGCAGCAAGCCGTCTCCGCGCAGCCTATGGGCGTGTCTATGTGCACCGCAAACCCTGCACCTCAAATTCGTTAAATCCCAGATCCTGGGCATGGCTTTGGAGTTGAGAGCCCTTTGGGAAGATCCCGAACCATACTCTCAAGTCTGAGAAATTGAACCCCCGAAACAAGACCTACTTGGAGGTTCATGGGTAGTTATAAGTCGAGTCATAAGTCCCCAAGTATGGGTTATAAGTATAGGCACCTTACTTATAACTTTACTTCCCCTGAGCCTCAAAGCACACCCTACAGCTCAGACTCGACAAGGTTTGGGGGCCCAAAATCCTTAAACTACGAGTCCTTACAACCTTAGCATAAACCCTAAACCCCCCCCCTCCCCCCCCCCCACCGCCCCCCCCACCGCCCCCNCCCCCCCAAAAAAAAAAAAAAAAACACCAGAATCTGCCAAGCACCTGCCTTTGATCCCCTTTTACACCCTCAACTCACAGCTCCCAGACTTGCTCAGACCAAGAACCCAAAGCATTGAAGTCAACAAAAACATCATACCTACCTTTGACCCTGAACCCTAAACCCTAAATCCTAAACCCTAAAGCCCTAAACCCTAAGACCCTAAACCCAAAAACCAAAAGCCTGCCCTCAGCCCTAACCCTGAAACATGAGATATTGAACCGTAGACCGGGTTTAGGGTTTAGGGTCCCGAAGCTGCAACCTCTAACCCTGAAAATGAAAACCTGTTATAAGGGCCCGATAATCCGAACAGTCTTCCGTAGGGTTCCCTAATACTAGCCTTGTGCTATCCAGAACCCTATTAAAATCAAGACCCCAATGTCAGCCCTGAAACTAAGCCCATGAACCCTAAACCCTGATAAACCCTAAACCCTAAACCTCCTAAACCCTAAGCCCCTAAACCTCCTAACCTAAACCCCTAAACCTCACCCTAAACCCTAAACCCTGATAAACACTAAACCCTAAACCTTACCCCTTCTGTCCTGCAGCCGAAGGCGAAGCATCTCCAAAGCACGCTCGGCTTTCTCCAGGGCTGCCTGGGAGAGGGTTGGGGCATTAATATACGGGCCTTCATAATTAGAATAGGGTTTGGGGGCCCGTCATACTATGTTTTCAACAAGGAACCCCCAGAATAGTATAGGTAATGATTAAGGCCCCTATCGTACATTTGGGATGTTTGGGGGTTCTCAACCTTTATCTTCAAGAACCCCAAAATAACGCAAAAGTAAATCCTCAGATGAACCCTCCTCAGATGAACCGTGTAAGGCACCCTAGTTGCAAAGTCCCATGATCCTTTAAGTCTTAAAGGAGCATGGGACGTTGTAACTAGGGTGATAAGGTAACTATACTTATTAGTACTTATCACCCCAATTCAAGTACTTGTAACCTTCCTTACTCAGTCCCATACCCCCTTTTTAGATCCCTGTAAGGACCCCGTGTTGGAGCCCTACCTACTAAGTCCCATGATAGTCCGGGTTGTAGCAAGATTCTGAAAGGGCTTAAGGCCTAGGGTCTTAAGACTTAAGGACTCTTGTGGCGGTCTTCGGCTTAGGGTTTATGGGATGGGTTTGGGGATTAAGTCTTGGGGCTGAGGTTGTAGTTCTGTCTAGGTCTCGGGGATCCGGGCTTGAAGCTTCGGCTTGATGGTGTGAGGGGGGGTAGTTGTTGCAGTTTGGGGGCGGGCGTGGATTGTTGACAGCAAGCTTGGGAGTTGGTAGTTGGCAGAAACTACTTCAAAGATGTCTTGGGCAGGCAAGGAAGGGTCTTAGGGTTTAGGGGTTACGGTTTAGGGTTTAAGGGTTTAGGTTTTAGTTCATTGTGCGAAACAGCAGCGGTTTGGTCGGACCACCTGAAAGCCTAGGGTTGCGGGCTTGGGTTCAGGGTTTATTAGGGACCGATCAGGGGACTTAGTAACTGGGGTTATCAATAAGGTAACTATACCTATCGTTGCATATATAAGCCCAACTGAGGGACTTGTAACCTTACTTCCCGAGTCCCATGATCCTGCACATACCTGAAAGCTAGGATGCAAAAACCACAAGCTTGTTGCACGAGGCGCGCGGCTGTCACAACGGAGCCGGCGAGTCAGCTGAGCCCTCCAGTCATCAGCAAATCATGGTGCTGTCCACCTTGATACAGCACCTGGGTCGGGTGCAGCTGCAGATCAAACCTACGATGGAAGTCTAGGATGGACTGGCCCGACCGTTTGCCCAGGCAAGCCGCGGGGAGGACAGTCTTCCCAGTAGTGCGCATGCCTCTCCTTCACGAGAAGGCAACAATGAGAGAGCATCGTGTAACAAGGTCGTCCTGTCACCAGCTTCGTTGTTGATGTCGCCACTCAGGATTTCGCATGAGGGAGCTCGTGGACTGTTATGAACTTATACCAGCTGTTGACACACATCCTTAACTGCTGTTAATTGCGATTAACTACTCTTAGTTAACATTTGTTAGCTGCTATCAACTATATCTACTATTCTCTAGTACCAACTGCTACTGCTACTAGCCGTAACCTGGTTTTAGCGGTTACGATCATGAGTATTCTTGCCCGTTACTAACCATCATTAGCATATATGCACGTTCGTTAACTAGTGTTAAGTACCACTACGTTAGCGATTATCAAGTTTTGAAAAGCTACTCACGATCTCTATCTCCGAACGATCCACTAGTATCTAGTCACTGCTACCTCTTAACTATCAACTACTAAATTTTAGATCTAACGTAGAAACTATTTAAAAGCACATGGAGACTATAAGGGATCTTGTTACGAATTCTTCAGACCTCCACGAGAAATCACCAAGACCCCTCAAGTAAGAGTTACAGAACGAGTATGCATGTGTGTATATGTATATACATATGTATATGTGCATACACATACATACATACATGCACATATATATATATGCATATATATATATATACATATGCATGCATAACCCTAGGCTCTGGAGTACTGTGAACCCTTCATGCCATAGTAGGATCCCTGTTTGGACTCAATGAAACCTGGCCTCCTCCTCGCTGGAGGGTTTGCGGAGCTCCTGCACTGAACTGAGCAAAGCTAAGGCCTCGATTCCGAGGACCGGAGCAGGGGACTTAGGAGGTTTTGGGGGTGTAGGGGTTGCGGGGTGTCGGGGTTGAGGGGTGTAGGGGTTTGGGGTTTAGGCGTCCGTGGTTTAGGGGTTTAGGGGTTAAGGCTTTAGGGATTTAGAGTTTAGGGGTAGGGGTGTAGGGCTTGAGGGGTGTAGGGGCTAAGGGTTTCGTAGGGGTTTAGGGTTTAGGGGTTTAGGGTTTTAGGCTTCAGAGCTTAGGGACCCAGATCGCTCAGGGGTATAAGGGTGCAGGGCTTAGGTAGAGCTTGTTGCTCAAAGGTTTGTGTGTCAGATATACGTAGTCTGTAGTATTAATGAAATGAAGATGACTGCCCTCAGCCTAGTTATACCCTGAGAGCCCAATGCGCCCTAATCAAGCATCAAGACTTAAATAATTCAGTTGGCTTAATGTTATGACCTACGGTATGCTGATGAATCAAGGGGTGCTGGACTCCCTGGGTAACTCTACTAAAAACCCTAAACCCTAAACCCTAATCCCCAAACCCTAAACCATAAACCGCCAAGTCCCATGACCCTCAAAGTATTTATGACTTGTATAACCTACTTGCGGAGACTCCTGGGCCTCCAGGTAGCTTGAGCAAAAGGATTTGGGGTACCTAGACCCCACTTAAAGGATCATGGAACTTAGTAACTAGGGTTATAAATAAGGTAACTATACTTATAATTACTTATAACCCCAATTAGGGGACTTATAACCTTACTTACTAAGTCCCCTGATCCTCCANTTAAAGGATCATGGAACTTAGTAACTAGGGTTATAAATAAGGTAACTATACTTATAATTACTTATAACCCCAATTAGGGGACTTATAACCTTACTTACTAAGTCCCCTGATCCTCCAAGCAAGAAACCTACATCTTTGGGCTTCCCTATATACGTCCTTCAAAAGCTAGGTTATTGGTTTAGGGTTTGTGATGCTTAGAGTTCAGGGTTATCGTCCGAGCCCTGTTGTAGCCCTTCAGTCAGTCAGTCAGTCAGTCATACGCCGCGCGGCGCGTGGACAGATATGGCTTGACGCACCGTTCGATACCAGACAGCGGGGTCATGTACAAGTCTGGTTACTTCACGGTGGCCGCCNTCAGTCAGTCAGTCATACGCCGCGCGGCGCGTGGACAGATATGGCTTGACGCACCGTTCGATACCAGACAGCGGGGTCATGTACAAGTCTGGTTACTTCACGGTGGCCGCCAAAATAATAAAAAACTCTACTGCTTACTTCAGAAACCCATTCCCGTCTCGGTCGACCTACTCGCCTCACGTACCTGCTGGTAGCAGGCTGAAGAGTTCCAGGTATGAACGCAGATACGTGTAAAGGGTGGTCCAGTGGAGATCTTAAGACCTTGCCACATAAAAGCAGCTGGCGTTGCACGAGCATGTCAGAAGCGGCATTGCAGCATGCCCGATGTAAAACAGCCGTGTTTGGAACACGGGAAACAAAAGAGGGTGGGATACCAGTGATACGACGTAGGCATCGGTTTTGGAAGCCATCCAGACGTCGACGTTCGGCTGCGGAAAGACATAAGCAACTGAGACCATACATCAGTTTGGATTCAACCAGGGTTTTGTAAATATGAACCTTCCGATGAACAGGAAGCGAAGAGTGNCCATCCAGACGTCGACGTTCGGCTGCGGAAAGACATAAGCAACTGAGACCATACATCAGTTTGGATTCAACCAGGGTTTTGTAAATATGAACCTTCCGATGAACAGGAAGCGAAGAGTGCTTCCAAACTTTTTGCAAGTCAGTAAAATCTGCTTTCGCCATCCCGATGCGGCGACCAAGCTCATGTCCGGGCAAACCTGTGTGGGTGACGACGGCACCNCAGGCTCTACATTGAACTGAAAGTAATTGAAACTTGTCCCAATGAAGCTCCATACCGTATAACTTTCCAGCATCGGCGACTCTAGAAAGGAACTCCTGCAGGTGACCATCGGAAGTTGCGAGAAGTAATGTGTCGTCTGCATAGACAATGTCTGCCAAATCTCCCTTTTCATATGCGGCTGCAGATGGCGCATCAAGGTTGGANTGCGAGAAGTAATGTGTCGTCTGCATAGACAATGTCTGCCAAATCTCCCTTTTCATATGCGGCTGCAGATGGCGCATCAAGGTTGGAAACAGCATCATGCATCAAGACGGTCATTGTCAGACCCTTAACCCCCCCCAATCGAAAATGAGGTGAGCTCAGGTCAGAACCTATGATACTACGTTACTACAATATTTTAAGACTATACTACTCTAAGGCTGAAATACTATGAGACTATACGACTTTGAGACTTTGAGGTGAGCCCTAAATCCCTAAACCCTGAACCCCTAGACCCTAAATCCCTAAACTCAGGCCACAGTCCTGGATCGCTTCTGGTTCTTCGTCCTCACCTTCGCTGCTGTGCTGCGCCGACTCGGTCTCTGCCTGTACGGAAGCCCCTCATTGTCGGATGATGTGCTGCATCCTTTTTCCCAAAGCCCCAGGCCCTAAACCCTAAATCCTAGACCCTAAACCCGTAAACCCTGACGCCTAAACCTAGAGGTGCTGTATGCTAGTCTAGGCCCCAACCCAGCACTGGTAGAAGAGGAGCATGAAGTGACCGGCATACAAAAACACATATATAAGTACAAGGCTTGTGTTCGGCCCCCTGTGACCTAACGGGCTATTCCAGAGCTAGTTATTAACTAGGTCTCAAATGCATCTGTCCGCTGCATAAGCAGGCGGTAAAAGCAGGCTGATGATCTGTGGCAGCGTCAAACGCACCGACAAAGCGTTGTAGTGAGCCGGCGACCACTGGAGCACCACATCGTATAGTTCTTCAACGTCTGTGATTATTTCGAGAAAGAAGTCGAAGTGTTCCTTCCGTCCACTGGAGCGTAGCCACTTGAGGTCACCGTTAGGTCACAGGGGGCCGAACACAAGCCTTGTACTTATACGGTATCCTACTCCTTCCATAAACCGACTGAGGAACCACAGGGTGAATGGAACTACTAACCTAAGGCTCCAGGCAGCTAGAGAGTATATACGTAGACCTGACAGCACCGATAGAGGAAACCCTTAAGGCCTAAGTATATGAATATACTATAGGCAGTAATACTATAACTACATGGAGCCGTAGGGTAACCGTTTTGGCAGTTGCACCCTGAGCCCCTAACCTTAGGCCGAGCAACTTCGGGACCTCCGAAGACTAGTTCGAATCGTGACACCGACTACCATCATATATAGTATTCGCAGGACATGCGTAGACCCTGGCTATGGAAATACTAAGAGCCGGAATGCTACCTGTCGTACCGACTGTAACTGCACCAACCGTCGTCGTTGTCGTCGTCGTGGTCACCCGCCACAAACTCCACTTGGTCTACACTACACCCTGTTGGCAGCACCGCCATTGTACCAGGCATTTACGGTGTTGTTCGGCCGTTTCTTCTCTGTAGAGGTAGTGCCTGACATATATTCGGACAGTTTAGGACACAATACCCCTACAAACCCTTAACCCTAAATCCTGATGATTCAAGTCCACCGGGCAGTCTCAGAAAGCAAAGGGCCCTAACATGCGCGCGGCATGGCATGATCCTCATTCTCGCGGCCGCTGAAACAGGGACCGAGAATTTTCCTAAACCCTGAACCTTAAAGCCTATACCCCCAAACATCCCGAAACCATGATACCCTAAACCCTGAACCTGAGGCCATAAACCATCGACCCCGTACCCTCAACCCTATATTATACCCTAGCCTTAAACCCCTGAACTCTAGACCCATAAACCCTCCATAGATACCCTCAACCTGAACCTTACCCTAGCCCTAAGCCTAAACTCGAAAGCAGCCCTCATTTTATCCCGGCCTCGTCTCGGCAGACCGGGGAACCAACGACCTCAACAGGGGCGGTGCTGGACGAGCGGGCAGAGGCAGAGGTTTAGGTTTTAGGGTTTCGGGTTTATGGTTTAGGGTTTAGGGCACCGCAGGAAGAGGATCCATGCTGTAGGGCCTCGACATTGCAATAGGGTTCACTTGAAAGGATCTTTTAAGACTTCTACAGAGTTGTTTTGTTGTTGTTGTTGGCAACGGCTCCCATGCTTTTCGCCTTGTTGTTGTTTTTGAGGGAGGGGAGAAGGCTCTGGGTATAGGGAACTTGAAAATTAGAATAGAGTTATGTGGCACGGTTTAGGGTTTAGGGTTTAGGGTTCCTTACGAAAAGCGAAAAAAAGGAGACGAATACGTGGCAATTGTTGTTGCTTGTTGCCCGGGCAGCAGACCCTGGATGAAAAGCAACACGAACTGTTGAAGCACAGTCCCAGAGACCTGAACTGGATCAGGCTGAGTATCAATTCAGGTTTGGCGCGCTCGCGATCATGTCTCCAGTTCTCTTTGGCCCGCTCCTGTCTCCGGTCCTCGCGCCGAGTTACACATACTGGTCGCCAAACCGAACCGATCAAAGGAACGTCGGAAAAATCTGTGTCACAATTTCCCATAAGGCTTTGCCTTTCCAAGCCATACACCATGATGGGGCCTTCAAGACCACATTCGTCCACAACAGGGCCTTTTCCACGTAAATGAAGCCTGGAGGAATTGCCAAGATTTCGCTCGGCCGAAAGCGCGCCTGCTGCCAACTCGGGATCGGGCTCCGGAAAGTCGTCACTCCCACAAGACTGCATGAAATCGACAAGCTGCTTGTAACCCACTTCCCGCTTCTTCAGAAACTTGAGTAGCTCGTGCATAGACTCAACGTCCTTCTTGTCTGTACCACCGCTTCTCGTATTGGAACGAAGAAGAGAATAACGATTTACATTATCGTTATGCCATCAAAGGCTCTTGTCACAACCCAGTATATGATATGGGAAGTGGCGTTGTCTGTCAGTGTTGTGCCACTGCGTAGGCACTCTAGAAACAACCCTATACCATAAATCCTAAACTCTTCTACAGTTCCCCGGATAGAACTTCTTAAGCCCTATAGTGAACCCCAGAAAGTTGGAACATAGTTTTAGGAGGATTCATGCTGGGATTCCCTTTGCTTTACTTTAAGGGCATGAGGCTAATGATGTTCCAACTTTCTAGCTCCTATCCTAAATCCTAAACCTAGTGCTTTCTAGCCACAGGCCAGGGTTGAGAGTTAAACCTAAGGTTTTTGTGTTTAGGACTTAGGGTTCAGGGTCACAGGATCACGAGAATTTGTACAAAGGGCTGCTACACAGCTTTGTGTAGGGTTCTCGTGATTCTTGAGAGAGTTCTGCAGAATTTTGATGGGATACTGCAGGCTTTTGATAAGGGTTTCGGATTAGGGGACTTAGCATGTAGGATCAAGAATCATTTCTGGCGCAATCTAGAGTGTAATAGTGCCCTACAATCACAAAAGATCTGGGGACTTAGCAAGTACACAAATATTATGGTTTGAGGCAGTTTAGGGTTTAGGGGTTTAGAGTTTGGGGTAATTAGGGCGACAACCTTTAAACGCACGATATAAAGCCAATTTAAGGTGCAGCCATAAACATGGTTCGCTATGAACCTTGAAACTCTGAACCCTATACCCTAAACCCTGCCTTTGCGCTGGGTGCATATCCATCCTCTTTCTTCCCAGAAGTGTCCTGAAAGGAGATTCAGGGTCAAACTCCTCGGGGCTTATGCTTGGGGCTTAAGGGTTTAAGGTTTAGGGCTACATAGGTTTAGGATTTTTAGAGCTCAGGAATCGGTTTGGGGTTTGGAATCCCATGAGCAAAAGCCTTAACTTAAGGCTGGTTTACCTGGTTTAGGGTTTAGGGTTAAGTTTACCTCCTAGGAACCTAAGGACTCATATATTAAGGCTTTTTGGGCCAAAAAGACCATACTATATAAGGCTTTTGGGCCCAGGGTGAAGCCTTAACTTAAGGCTGGTTTACCTAGGCCCCCCAACTATACGCCAAATACCTATTTTTAAGGGCCATAAGGGCTCCATTAAAGGGCCATTGGGGGTCCTGGTTGGGTTTAGGGTTTACTCCCTCATCCTTAGTAGGGAATGGGGGAATGGATCCTTATAGTAGCCCCTATATATTCCCCAAGAATAGTCCCAAAAACCCATTCCACCATCCCCTACTAAGAACCAGACAGCCTACTAAGAACCCTAAACCCCTATAGTCCTATAGTATAACCCTTATAGTAGCCCTTGTAGTAACCCTTAAACGAACCCTTAAACCAGGTTCCCCAGTAGCCCCTTAATAATAAGGGTACCCTTTTTCCTACCATTCGGTTTTAATAAGGGAACCCCAAAAGAAAAAGGGTAAAAGGGTACCACTGGGGAACCTAGTACAGGAACCACAGTAAGAACCAGACAGTTTAGGGAGGGTTTAGGAGCTCCTCTGGATATCTCTCGGCGACCGCTTGCTTCCAGTTCCGGAATTCGGCCTGCACCTGCGTTTGGGGGCAGGGGACTTAGTAAGGGTTCCTAAAGGGCTCCTTAAAGGGATCTATAGGGCTCCTTAAAGGGATCTATAGGGTTTAGGGCTCTAGGGGTTTATTTAGGGTTTGGGGTTTGGGGTTTAGGGTTTGGGGTTTAGGTTCAGGGTTTAGCCTTCAAAGCTTACGTGGTTTAGGCAAAGTAGGATTGGGGTTTAAGGCGTTTGGGGTTCAAAGCTTGCGTGGTTTAGCTTGCGTGGTTTCGGCAAAATAGGATTTGGGGCTCGGGGATTCACTGGGGTGTGCGGTTTGGGGGATGGGCTAGACTGGAGGTAGAAGCAGGATAGCAGCCCGCAACGATCCACGTCAACTCTGAAGTTTGCAAAATGGACTCCATCACGGCACTGGCCACGGCTTAGCGGGAGCTTCAAGTCGTATCAAACTTTCTCTGGGAGTTTCCGAAAATAGGGGCACCTTATTTTGGGGGGTCCTTGTAATAAGGATCCTACTATTTAAGGTACTATATTAGGATCCCCTATTTTCGGCAACTCCCCTCTGGCATCCGCAGCAAGTTGCTTCAGCTCAACAGCTGTCAACCGCTGCGCGCCTTGTGGTTCACTGCATACGCGATTTCCGCACCGTCTTGCAACCGCATGGTTCCATCGCCCATTCTCCACTATCGATCGCTCCTCCAGCGATCCTGACTCAACCTGCATTTTAGCAGCAGCCATTTCCACCGCAGCCAGCTCTAAGCCGCGGAACATGGCATATGATTCACGTAGAGTTGGCTGACATCCAGCTATGTCATCGCCTTTTCCATAGTTTCTGGATTGAACTCTCCGGCCCATCTGACTGGATGCGCACGATGCAGGCGTTCTGCACCGCTGGGCGCCAGATGTGTTGTAGGCAGCAGTCGGTCCCTCGCCCGAAAAAAGCGGACCTTCAACACTGGCTATTGTTCTGCCGTCCTCATTCAATATCACTTTCTGATGATGGGCTCTAGCGTGTGCCGCCATCGTCCGGCGAGTAGCAGCTTCTTTACGACTTTCGCTGCGCCTTATCGCATACGAGTTCGTTGATTGCTCCAGCTCTCAAGCAGAATGCTGTTCGTCCCACGATGCCGCATCCGCTGAGGGTGGAGGGTAGGATTAGGGTTGAGAAGTCCGAAGCTCAAGCGCGGCATGTGGATCTTCTGCATCTCGGTTCAGGGCTCAGGGTTTGGGTTTAGGGAATAATATTGGGGCCTTAATAATTAGAATCGGGTTTTGGGGCCCATTATACTAAAACTATAAAAAGGAACCCAACATAGTACTGGTAATTATTCAGGCCCCTTTTTTAAGGATCGTGACCGTTGGCCCAAAGCAGGGCCTTCAACAGGGACGCTCGTCGCCAGTCTCGAACTGCCCAAACTGGCCAGTAACAGCAAGGACAGTGAACCTAAACCCTAAACCCTAAACTAGTTCGAAACTATCCGAAACCCCAAACACGAAGCAATAACCCTTAACGAGAATGAGAACGCAGCTTGAGCCCTTAGGAGCTCTCTGAATAGCCCGTATAGGATCCATTGAAAACCTTTTCTAGAGAGCCCCCTTATAGAACCCTTACAGGACACGTGCAGCACTCCAACCCCTCCCCCCGCCCCTCCGAAACTCTGCAACGCGAGCCGTCATCTCGAGCTTCTTCTCGGCATGCTCAAGATGACTGATCTCTCGCCTGGTGTTGAGGGCCAAGACTGTTCTTGTTCTCATAACTTTAGTATAAACTCTGTAGTCAGAATACTGTTTACTATCTTGTCTGAATGAGAAGCAGAAGCATTCCGGCGTTGCTCTCTCTGATCCCATATAACTGCTCGAAGACATTGGCGGCTTGCGAAGGGTTCACGCTTTCAGTTCCGATGTCGTGCACCTGGAGAGGCCCACCTTGACAACCCGCCTCCCCGTGCGGCGGACTTGTTGTCAATCACTGGGCAAAGGCGGTTCCAGGCTGCAGAATTTGGCCGTTGACATGCTGTTGGCATATCCATCGCAGCTTTTGAAAATCACGCTAAACCCTAAACCCTAATCCCCTACAACCCCAAACCCCTAAACCCAGGTGAAAGTCGCTGAACATCGAGCCCAGGGGACGACTGTTCACAACATTGCTGGTCAGCCACGCTTTCCCGGCCTAGGTGCAACAACATGCCTGGGATCCAGCTGAATCCAGCTGCTCATTAACCTAGGAATTCTGGCCAGCACTGTGCTTCATACCCCGCCTGCCCTGAAACCCGACTTGGTGGTGTGTGTGGGAAACGGTTCTCGGAATGGTGTTGGTGTGTGTGTGTGTGTGCGCGCCAAAGCTCGTCGGTGGTCCGAACCCGAAATCCTAAGCCAGGATTTCGGTTCGGTTTGGGGTTCGGGGACCCAAAACCCTCAAAATTGCAGGAAAAAGCGGGCAACCTGCCTTGGGCTTCGGGTGTGGGAACCCCTCTCGTGACTGCCCAGTGTATCCGTAGATTCAAGCGGAACAGGGTGGGCCCAACATCAAGAACACAGCGCTAGCATGTTCAAGGTTCACGGTTTAGGGTTGAGACCGATAGTTCAGCCCCGCGGAAGCAACACCGAGTTCCGAAGCCTACGACTTGTCACCTCCTGCACAAGACAAGGCCAACCCTTGAATTTGCTTCGAGAGCATAGCAGCAATGGCACTTCGAGAGTGTAGCCCGGACATACAGCAGTCCCAGTCCGAGAGCTGCGCTTCAGCTCTTTAAGCCGCGCAAAGTCCAACTCGTACCTCGAACTCAGTGAGCTTGCTTACAAGTGCGGATGTGAGTGCTTTGGCTGTCATTGTCATTAGCCTGTCTAAGTATAGGGATTTGAGTGAGGTTTGGAGCTTGAGGTTTGGGATGGCTGGTTCTAGCTACTAGTTTGGGAGCTCAGAGTTGTGTGGTTCGAACCCTAAACCCGAAACCTAAACACCAAATCCTGGACCCCTAAAGACCAAACCTCTAATTGAAACCCCAAACCCGAAACTCTAAACCCCTAAACCCGAAACCCTAAACCCCCATAACTACTCAGACTTCCTCATGGCTGCACTGTTCTCTTGTCCAGCCTTCGGTAGAATCTAGAAACCCCTATTTTGAGAACCCATGCTGCTGAAGGATACTTTCTCTTGATCTACCGGAACCTACTTTTTTGTAGGTTCTGGTAGGTTAAGGTATACAAGCCTGCTTAAAGGAACCCCTAAAAAAAACCCTGCTCTGTGTCGGCTCTCAGGGCCACGACCAGTTCGGATTTGGCCTTCTGTTGTGTTAAGGTTCAGGGTTTTAGGGTTTTAGGGTTTAGGGTTTTAGGGTTTAGGGTTTAGGGTTTAGGGTTTAGGGGTTTAGGGTTTCAGGTTTTAGGGTTCAGGGTTCGGGGTTTAAGTAGGGCTTAGCGTCTAGGGTTCAGAGCTTAAGGCCTAGGCGAGCTACTAAGACGCTTTATGTCCTGTCCTACTTAGGCCAACACCTCAAGGCCGCTATTGACCTGGTCTGCATCTGCCGGGGGGTGTCTGCCGCGATACAGGCTTGAACCCAAACACTCTGAACCCTGAACCGACCTCTCCCATGATTCTTGTAATAACCTACTTGGAGGATCAGGGGACTTAGTAAGTAAGGTTATAAGTCCCCTAATTGGGGTTATAAGTAATTATAAGTATAGGTACCTTATTTATAACCCTAGTTACTAAGTCCCATGATCCTTTAAGTAGAAGCCTACAAGCTGCTATAGTATGAGCCGTACGGCTAAATCCCAGCGGGCAGGAACGGACACTTTCCGCGTTCGAGGCTTTCGCTTCGTCCAGCTGCTGCATAGTTTGGTCCTTCCCTGAAGCTTCCCTGGCGCCTTGACATAGGCTTTACAAATTAGAACAAGGCTTGCGGGTTGTATTATTCTTATTAAAACACTATTAGAATATTATCAGCACTATTATTAGTATTGCTATTACTATGAAAGCTTTTATGGCATAGCTACATGGGTCTATATATGGGAACCTTCCCATTTTCCCTTTGTCTTCATTCTGAAAGCCAAGACCCTAAACCCCAAACCCTTGAAGCCAAAAGCCTTAGCCTCCTCCTCTCAAGTACAACAAGAATTCCATAGCATTATAAGAGTTAGGTTAGGAATAGCGGGGGCCCTTGGGGATATAGACCCTGTCAATAAGGTCCCGTTTAAGAGAGCCAGAAGTAGGGTTAAGAAGGATCCCCTTCAAGGGCTCTCCCTAATGCTACCTGGGATGCTAACCCCAAGCCCCAAACCCTCAACCCTAAACCCTATAAACCCTAAACCCTACACCCTAAACCCTACAGAGGAAGGGCCTAAAATACTGCGATTGGGAACCTTGAAGCTTCAAGCTTCCCCATGAACTTTCATACACTATAGGTGCCTCAATGACTAGAATAGGGTTCCTTTCAGGGCTACTAGAAAGGTTTCGCGTAGCCTCGCCGAAATAGATAGAGTATGGTTTTGGGAGAGATTCTGTTATAGTTGCATTACGGATCCATAAGGAATCATGTTGGTTCCTGCAAAGGCCTCTAGATCTGTGGGTGTTCAGCTCCAGGGTCGGTTGTGGAAGGGCATCTGTCCTCAAAGCCCGTTGGCTCAGGACTTTTTCCTCGAGGTCGTGCGCTCTGTACTGCCGACCCGGAAAAAGCCAAGCCTCTTCGACTCTGCGTCCATACTGCAAACGCACGCCAAAACCCTAAACCGGGGTTCTGTTACCTTAAACCCTAAACCGGGGTTCTGTTCTCCAAAATCAGGGTCCGTGCCATTGCAGTGTCACATTCTTAGCTTTCGCCTATCCGACCCTTGCACAACCCTGGTAGGCCCAACAAGGAATTGAATCATAAGAACCCCATGTAGAAGCCTTCTAAAATCAATTAAAACAATCGTGGTAAGATCCTTATGAAGGGATGAAACTCGTCTAGCTTCTAAAAGCCGGAGCCTTGGCTTTAGGTAGGCTGTAGGATAGGGCTTGAAGGTTTAAGTTTGAGGTTCATGAACCCTGAACCCCATTTAAACCCGAAGCCCAAAACCCTAAACCGTTTAGGAGTTTAGGGCCTCTACTAACCCCGACAGGACTTATCCTCATCGGGCCATCGTGCGCTGTTGCATTACCAGACTCACCTAGAGAATCCTCCCTTTTTAAGAGACGGCCGAGGGCCGTAATATAGGCAGCATTCCTGAATTGATGGCTTGCGGAGGCTTTGGTGAACAGCGGCACAAAGCATTGTCACAGATCGTCAATGTTGTACCTTGTATGGCCAAGCTGGAAGGCAATCTCATCTCGAGAATACGACACCAGTTTGATGGTCGCACGGATGACTTCTCCGTCGATGTGTGCCACCTCCGCTTTCTTTTCGTCAAGGTCTGGGCGGTCTCTGCAAATTGCTTTCAGGTCTTCGAGGGTCATAGGGGCGTCTCCCACGTCGATAACCCTTCTCGCCGGTTTCGGGCGAATATGCTTGTCACCGTGGACTACCACGCGAGCACCAGCATGGATCACAGGAGTGTGATAGTCCATGGGGCAGCCCCGACGACAACCAATTGTTCCATGCTTGCGCGAATCTTTGAGGAACATTGGAGGGGCAGGCACCGTCTTGTCCGTCCAGGGAAGGCAAGGCATACCACACAAATGTCCGGGAGCCCCGATACCACAGGCGCACCGAATCAGTTGCTCCTCAGCAGCCACTGCAGCTGTATGCCTCACAGACAAGATGCACACTAAACCCTGAACCCTAAACCCTAAAGCATCACATGCACTCGGAGGCACAGGGTACTTAGCAAGTAGCTTTTCAGTAGGGCTGCAAGTAGTGTCGTAACTCCTAGCACCGCTAGCAGGGTTTTCTCAACCATGGCTTACTGCTAATCACTTCAGGACTCTCGAGATGTAGTCATTGAGCAGGGGCAAGAAGCAAGAAGCCCATGCCCCCAAAAAGAACTGGGGGCGACCCAAGTAGAATAGCGTGCTGGTGCAATGCAGGGGCCTTAGTCTCACACTCGCGTGACTAAGTATGGTACATGGTACTAGAGTTGGAACCAGAACCCTCTGGAAATCATGCAGGAATCGCCGCTGTGTTCGTCTGTGATTCGGCACATTGCATGCTCATATGTCCTAAGTTGTTGAAAGCTCCTAGGCCCGAGGCTAGATCTGCATATTGAACCGTGAACCCCTCACCCCTCAACCCCTAACCCCTAAACCCAGACCCCAATAGCCCTCACCCCAAACCCCAATAGCTCTCACCCCTAATCCCTCAACTAAACTCTACAAACCCTAAATCAAGTTGCAGCTCGCCCAGGTTTGGCCACAACAGCGTGCCATCTGGTTTCTGCAGCTGAAGCATGACCAACCTCATGATTCATAGTCATGTGGGAGTTTCCGAAAATTAGGGGTACCTGATTTTGGACTATAGTAAGGATGCTACTGTTTAGGGTACTATATTAGGGTCCGCAGTTTTCGGAAACCCCCATGCAGCATAGTCGGGCAGGGGCCTTAGTAGTTCGAGCAGGGTTTCCCTTTAGAGGATTCCTATTTGGGATACTAGGGTGCGGAGGCATAGAGCGCCGTGTTACTTTGCATCGTTTGAAAGTATGGGAAATCGGGGAATCAGCGCGACTTTCAGAAAGCACGGTTGTAGCGCCTGTCGGGAACTATTGTAGTAAGTGGGACAATGATCATCATCATCTTCAACACCATCGCCATCACCATCTCGTTGTGCAATATGTTGTGCAAAAAAGCACAATGGCTGCAAATACCAAAATCTCGCGCATGCTGGCACAAGGCATCAAGGCTTGTGACAGCATAAAGTTTCTGATGAGTGAATCTTTCAGTGCCATGGTTGTGGGATGAGCCTAGTTGCTTCGTAAGTCCACTGGTCTGAAGACCCTCTAACCCCCCCCCCCCAAGCCGCCACACGAAAAAACACAAACAACTCCTGTACATACACGTCCAGATCATATGTGCATCTCGCTCTCTCTCTCTCTCTCTCTCCCTCCCTCCATCTCTAGAGATATAGATATACATGTAGATACAGAAATAAGTACAGATATAGGTATAGATATCGACATAATTATCGGCACATACGTACATATATACATATATATGCTACCCCCCCCCTCACGTACCCACGCTTTGTGCTTGAATTGTCTGGGATCGTCATCGTGTCCCTACAAATCTTTGCAATCTCCACTGTTCTTGGTCATATGTGAAGTACA
>BGNK01003399.1:10558-74323 GCA_003297005.1 Symbiodinium sp. clade A Y106 | reverse complement strand
CACACACCGGCTGGACGCACACCTGGACTATAATGCTAAAGGACAGTGAAAATGGTTATCATGGGGCCTCTCCTCACCCTAATTAGCATTGTAAACCCCAAACGGGGTGTAGGGTCCCACGTAGAGAAGAGCTGGGACCCACCGGGTCCCACCAAGTACGTATCAGGACACGTGCAAGGCTGGTGGTTTTGAGGGCACGATTTTGGGTCCAGAAAATGCTCATGCTTCCAGCTTCAATATAGTGTGCCTCCATAATAATAGTAATATAATGGAGAGAAGCCTCGTTATAAGGAGTAATTCAAGAGATTGAGGGCATAATAATGAGCGCGGCGAAATTATTAGATGGTAATACGTAGGTGGAAGGTAAGATCGAGAGGGTCCGTAAGTATCATATTTATCTCAGTCCGGGCTAATAGACTTTAGAGTGATTCTAAAAGGCCTGGAAAATATATATAATTTTTATTCGTACTTTAAATTTCTTATATATTTCAAGCACAAATATGTTGTGGGCTCTGTTAAAGCGGCTAAAAATAGCCATTCGGGTCTATATCCGTGTCGTCAGTGACTTGTATCAGTTGGTTGTGCGTGACTTGTGGTGCGATGGAATTACCCTTGACGCCGGGAGCGTTCAAGTATAAAACGGCACGGGCGAGGCGAGCCATGCTACGCTATCCTATCCGGTTGGCCCGGGCAGGGCGCATGGAGTCAAGCGGGGTACGGCAATTTACTAGACCAAGCCAAGAGAAAATATTACCATGAGAGTCATAACGAGTTTCCTTACTCTTTCTCAAAATTACGAGAACGATCGAAACCCTTTTTTGCCGCCGCCGACGAGATCGCGATCTTATAATAATAGTGTAAATAATTTTCCAAAGACTTTGACTAGAAAATGAGAATTACATATAGAGTACGAATATCTTGAAATATATGCAAGATATGAAAAAAACGATATTTTTAGTACAGAGAAGAGATTTTAGAAAAAAATTTCCAACTATTAAATCCAAACCTACGAAAAGTCCAATTATTTTACCTCCCGCCCATTCGACCCTATAATATCCAATAAAAAAAGAACCGATATATAGAGAAATCATTATCTTGCAATCTATAATATTATTATCGTAATATTTATTTTTATTAAACTATTTTTTTATATTATATATATTTATACCATAATATAATCCTATCCATCATCTCATCGTATATTATTACGATAATCATCTTTATGCATCATCTCTCGTCGTATCAGCTAGCGTAATATCATTTATCATAAGATATCTATTAATAACGTATGTAACGATCTTTTATTTTTCTTAATTTAAAATATTCTATTAAATTATTTCTCTTATAATTTTTATTATCACGCCGTATATAATCGTAGAATATCAAGAATCATTCGTATTAATACGTGGTTAGAAATTATAAATAATATATTAGAAATAACAATATAATTATACGAATAATTACAGATTTCATTTATTTAATATTATTAGAAGAATATTTTTGACTCATTCTATTAAGAGAATATATAAAGAACTAGTTATGGCAATAAATTTATTCAACTCGAGAATAAACAATATAATTTCCAAACAACCAAACCCCCGCCCCACCGATATGAAAAACACTTCGTTTACAAGATACACTATAAAAACTACTATAAACGACATATCCTTCCTCTCATACCTCACGCATATACGAAACATCGACCATCCTTCACACATATACGAAATATCGACCATACCAATAAATAGTATATTAAAAACATTGTTCTAAATAATATATCTTCTATAGAAATCTATAAATAAGATTTAAGAAAATATCATAAGACTTAGAGAAATTTTTCAACAAATATATACGTAAAAGAAAATTATTCAAAAACAACAGAAATAATTTTCTAGGAAAGTAGATATACTATGAAAAATTTAAGTAATTTATCATATATACTAATCATTCATCATCATCTTCTTATTTTTTCAACCCCCTCCCCCACACACTCAATTTATTTACCGTAGTGCCGCCACACAACACATCCATTTAGTTATTGAAATTAGACAGAGAGATGGAAAACTAGAAAATTCAAGATGCGTAATATAGCGAATATCAAAAAATTAAACCACCGCGCAAAATTACAAAAAACCTATAGAGAAGAATTAAAAAATTCTTCCCAATTAATGAGAACTCTTATTTCATAGTCTTTTCAATTTCACTTACACTCACACCTAATAACTTCCCGAAGTATTAGGTTATATTACGACTACGATAATCCCTAGCTGGCCCTAGCTCTTATGAATATCTACGATAAGAACAGACTTACCAACTATGAAAATCATAGACCAATACTCTCTCAAGATGTAGGAATTTACAGAACGCGCGTTGTCTTGATTTCTGCAAAGGCTGGAGACTGGAGGAGTTGCAATGGTAACGCTCTGAAAATCCTTGCTTCGCATCTCCTCAATAGGCAAGCAGTTCACCAGAAGAACCTGCTGTCCTCGAGATGCCCCAGCCGCCAAATCCCGCCACCACACTCAAAGCCTCAAGGGGGGAGTTTTGCGAGTGGAACTTGATTTGGAATTTGGGGTGGTGGCCTTGCCAAATATAAAGGGCATCTGACGCCAACGCAACTGCAGATGCAACTGTAGCTGCAGGATCAAAACAGCTGCCACTCGTATGGAAGGCCAACTCACGTGGGCCAGCAGAACCTCAAGAGGGTCGAGTTATGGCTTTTGGCATATCCGGCTGGCTTACAAAACAGAAGCAGATACCCAACAGAAAGAAAACAACACACGTTCCAGAGTCACACCCTTCACGGCAGTAAATCGCACATTCAGGATGTTCAAAGGCATTCTTCCAACTTTGCGTTGCCAGGTCAACGTCGCGGCTGTCGTTGGCAAGGGCAAAGGCCACGATGACGATTATTATATTACGATACTTTTTTGGATATATATATATATATATACGATTCTACAAGCTTTCTCTGTAATCAAATTCGTTGAACTATCTTATCTTTTAATATTCTTTGGGTTGTCGGATATCGCGGCATTTTACGGTGTTCTGTCGATATTTGCATTTATTTTTGATCCTATATGTTTGGCTGTTTTTCTGCTACAATTCGATACGTTCTTATTCGTTAAATTACGATAGGTACAAAACTTCTTAGGAATGAATATATATATATATAGATGCTCGTATTCGTTACAAGATATATTCTTATTCATGCTGATTCTACTATTCTCTATCACTTGCACGTTTTTGTTCGTAAAATAAATGTTTATATTCAAGGCACAGCCAGACCATGTTACCTGCGCGACTCACAGAAGTCCAGTTCTGCTGAGAGCCCGGCGCGTCTCGCAGCTGCCCTGACAATGAGAGAGATGTCATAACACGAGCAAGATTTGCACGGCAGCTACAGGCCAGCGTAACATTATGCATCCAGATGCTGTACCATATAGCAATCATCCGGCCAGCACCGGCGAGCCGTGAACACCCGAGCGGCACATCAAATGACGTAGGCATGTTCATATTACTGGGCCCCGCACGGGATGTTCCCGTTAGCTGCGTGCTGACGACGGTTGCGCTCCTTCACATCCGCGAAGCGATTTCTGTCGAGACAAACAGAAACCCAGGACACAGGAGTGTAGCCGCTCCAGTCTGCCCGCACAGGATACAACAGGCGGAAACAGGACACAGGCACGCGGCCACCTGAGTCACACATGAAGAAACAAACAGGACGCCAAGACAAAGGAATGCAATCGCGTGAGCTTCGCTGAACAAGACGGAACAAACAAAAACCCAGTACACGACAGTCTAACCGCTTGGATTCCTGCGGAGTTACCATCGGTACACTGCTGGCACATCCCACTCCTCCCTCTGCCCCGCACTTTGCACCCTCTTCAGCATCCAAGCACTGCGTATGCACATTCTCTAACATGTCGACAACCTCAATATGCCATTGCCGCATCATCCGGCTGAATCTCAAGCGCACGCGTACGAACCATGGATGAAAGCCGGTCTGAGGGCGGTGACCTCACCCCGATTCGCGACCTGCAACGTGTGGGCTCCTGCCTGAAATCTCTAGTCTAGAGCAACGGCGGATCGCCCGGAGTCTCCCACCCCCCCTCCTCTCCCCGTGCACATCCAGCTCGCGGAATACCGAACGTTAACACGGTTGCACCCCGACATCACGATTCCCATCCAAGGGCCCAGCTAGCCCCGCCCCGAATGGGTCGTGAGCAATACATGGCACAGCCAGACCATGTTACCTGCGCGACTCACAAAAGTCCAGTTCTGCCGAGAGCCCGGCGCGTCTCATGAGGACCGCATGCTAAGACCGTGCCCCTCCGATGCTTGCACGCACACAAAGATCGATGGAAAGGTCACGGGAAATGCAGTGAGGGGTTCACACTCCCATTCTCCATGACCCCGCAATACCTCGGAATTCTGTAACCCCTGCCCCAGAATCAGATGCTGCCACGGCGCCAACCTGGAGGCCATGCTTCTCCGCCCAAGAATCCGGTGTGACACTGCTGATGACCACTAGTTATTTTGGGCTCGAGGCTACGTACATGCATCTTCTGCACCACTCGCGGGAACACCTTGGGCCTCGCACCCGAAAGTTACCGAAAGTTAAGGCAAGAAGCCTTGAGCAGAATTGAAGTCATGGGGGAGTGGTTGACATCTCACACTCGGCACATGAGCTCATGAACTCAACAGCTTTCAGTGCATGCTCCGACGAAACGTCTCGGAAAGGCTGGCGCCGGATAGATCGCTCGGGTTTTGACGGAGAAACGAGGCTCGAGCGATTTCTCCGTGCAGTCCAATCCATGCAAGATAGTTTCGTGCCATGTGTACAATCTCCGGAGCAAACAGCAATGGGAGAGACATCCACGCGCCGACCACGAGGATCCAAACCGAGCACTGCTGGCTGTACTTTGCAGTGCTCATCTTGATATACCGGTGGATTCCGATACTTGCAGTCTTACAAAGAAATTTAGCAAATGCAGGCAGCCATGTACTGCATTTTAACACCGTGCTTGTCCTGGGCGGCTGCCCAAGCGAATGGCCACGCACTTCGCTGGGTCTTCCGTGCTGCTTTATTCTTTCTGAAAGGTTGTGTGCTGCATGACAGTTCCAGCCGGCGGATCTGCAAAGCAATGACCCGACAGCGAGGGTTTGACCAGAAACGGCCTTGCTGCTCGCTTTAATTTCTGGCTTGTCTGAGTTGTCCATGCAGAATGGAAAACGTGGAAACTCAGAGAGTCCAAGCTGGTGAGTCGTCAAGAAGACACGTGCGAGCAAGTTTGCCTGAACGAATGCGTGTCCATGCGGGGCAATATGAGGGAAGCATCGCTGGATTTTCCATCAGAGATACTGCCGGAACGCGGAAAACCTTGGACCGATGGCATCGAGCAACACAAAAAAAAGAACAGTCCTTTAAACTTTAAACTTTACCATGGATGGTTATATTGAGTGCGTGACTGCTTCGCCAGCCTCTTGTGTTTCCTGCCGTCTAGGTTGTCCCTCACTGCTGCCTACAAGTCCTCAAGCGCGCATCGGGAGTCTCCTCTTCTCCTCATCGACTTCTTTCTGCAATCGCTCCTGCGTCCACGCATGCTAGTATGTGCCGGGCGAAACCTCTGAGAAGCTTGCATGGTGCCAGAGCTGGCGCACCGCACGTTCCAGCAGCTTCTTGTTTTGCTTCTCTATCTGTTGGACCCGATCCTCGCGAAGAGCCAGCATGAGCCAGCGTCGAAAGAAATCACTTAAGAACAAACAGTGTCCGGCAAGGGCTTGAGATGCCCAGTCACAGCGTCCAAGCGCCTGACGAGACTTGGACGAAACATGAATCCAATCACATCGTCGCAGGCGCCTCGCTGGAGCAGGGCCAATCGCGAGAACAGTGGTGGTGCCTGGTTCGACCTTCATCTGACTGTCGCTCTGAAACAACTCTTTCTCTCCCCGTGTGTGCTGCAAACAACGCAGCACGCTGAACCGCCAGAGCATGGTGCCCGACCTCTGTGTGGCCAGCATCCTGTATAGTCTCAGCCTGAAGCTCCGAACAACAAGCAGACGGCAAACCTAGATTCTAGATTGAAATATGTCAGTGCTTCGTGCTCCCCCACCCACACGATGCTGCCATGCCAAGTCCACATCTGATTCCTGTCTTCCTCGTTCTTGAAGACGCAAGTATTTTTCACATGTTAGGATGATGCAGGAAACGCACTGAGTCTGGAACAAGGAGGCCCTTCGACCTGGCTTTCCGCAGGAGATCCTGCAGTTCTTCCTCGCCTGACTATAGGGCTCGGGGCAGAAGCACAGAATTCGATGAAGTGTTGCGGCACTTTCACGTCCCTTTTCTTCATACCGCAAGTCCAGTTCCTGCAATGCGGAGCTACTCTCAACAAGCCGAAGCCGCATCAACGTCAGCTGGAGCTCTTGAGGAAGTTCCGAAACGAACAGCAATGGCCGTCCATCAAGACCGAGCATCTTCAATCGATAACAATGCAAAAACAATCGGCCGCGATGTGTTGGATCGAGTCCCTTCTTGCCGTACTGGGCATCACCGACAATGGGCAGGCCGATGCTTGCCATGTGGACTCTGATTTGGTGCGTCCTGCCAGTCAGAGGCTTAACCGACAGCAGGCAGAATCGATGCCGTGGGTCGCCAGGATCCTCGTATTTCGCCCATGCGGAATACTCAGTGACTGCCTCACTCCCTTCCAGCGAAACCTCCGATATCCATGTCTGGAGGCCCCTTGAAGAGGTGACAATAGCAGCATTCAGCCTTCCTCGCGATGTCAAGGTGCAATCGCCAACACAAAGACAGAGGTAATTCTTGTGGACTGCTCTGGCAGTAAACTGGGCTTGCAGCCATCTGGTAGCAGCAGATGTTTCCGTGCCACGCGCGATGGGAAGCACACCAGATGTTCCGTAGTCCAGCCGTGAAGCTATCGAGAGCGAGCATCTCATGTCTGCCTGGAGTTGTTGCAGAAGCTGCTCTGTAGAACATCCGTGTGGCTTGGACACGGCAAAGATCCGCGGCGTGTCGGCAGTCGCTCCCTTCACAGATGGCTGTGGCTTGCGTGCGCAAACTTCCGCTTCCAACCAGCTCTGTCGCGCATTGTCCAGAAACTTCAACGCCACACCCGAACCACGGGCTGCGCACAAGCAGCACGCGACTGTTCCAATTTGTACTCCATTCAAAAGCGCACGAACACCTTCTGCAACCCTGACTGCATCGAGCGCCGTCTGCCATCTGCTTCCCGTCTCGAGTGAGCTCAGAATTGCTCCCAGCACGACTGTATTAAGAGTTGCGTGACACTGCTGCATGCTGTCAAGCATGGCTATGGAGGGGATCCATCCATCACATGCAGCATCCGCTCGAGATGCGGCCATGCATGAGGAAAAAGTCACGACATCGCTTCTAAGTTCTGCTTGGTGAAACTGTGCCAACATCAACTGCGATGTTTGCCAAGATGCACCTCTCGCAGCTGCAACAGCTGCGTTTGAACTTACAGTGCCCGGGCGCACCTTCTGACTGGCACAACTGGAATAGAGGCAGCTTGCCTCTTTCCACCTGTTTGCCTTCTCCAAACTTGACAACACCAAGCTCAGGCTCGTATCATCTCGCAAAACGGCTTTGCCCAGCAGAGCAATCGGTAGTTGCCACTGGCTTGCCGACATTTGCGCAGATGTGGCAGCAGTGCGAGCTACATTATCAACATTGACGCTACGAGCAGCTGCTGCGTACAGCTCGGACAAGGCTGCAGGCCAAGCTGCTGCCTTCGAAAAGCAGGACACCGTGCAACCAACGAGTCTTACATCGGGTCTCAGAGATTGTTGGCATTTATCACGGAGAACATCTCCCGCGGCCTGCCACCGCAGCTGCTGGTCAAAGGCACGAATGGCCAGGCCAACAGCAGGGGCTTGGTTTGCAGAAAGTGGCCCCATCTGCCGATACAGTTGCAACACTTCTTTCCACCTGTGGCTTCGCTCCAACGCACACAGTGCGGCGCTATTGCTTATGGAATCGGCTTCGACGCTTGCCATGCCCATTTCTTGCAGCAAGTTCAACACGGGCAACCACTGGCTCCCTTTCTCGCAAGCGCTTAGAGCTGAATTGAAAGTCACCGTGTCCACTTTCAGCATCACCGTACCGGCCCAAGAGAGAAGGAGCAAAGCGTGCTGCCACTTCGCTGCTTTCTCACAAGCTGTAATCAGGCAATTCAACGTGATGGTGCTGGGTTCCAGGCTTTCAGAGCTCAGCGAAGTCAAGATTCCAAGGCTCTGTTGCCACATCTTGGCTCTTGTGCATGCATTTATCGCGGAGTTATGCACAACTATGTTGCGGCTAATGCGTGTGCCACCCATAGCTTGTACGAGCAAAAGTGCCTGTCGCCATGATGCAGCCCTGGCGCAGGCCGCAGTTGCTGTTGCGAAATACACGGGGTGAGGCATGATGCGGGCGTGCGACAGCTCTGCGAGAAGGCTGCAGGCCTCTTCCCACTGGGACTGTGACGAAAACTTCTTGAGCTCGTCTACGATTTGAGGCTGGCATGACACTTTGGCTTGCCCGTTCGTGCAAAGTCGCAGCATCATCATTGAGCTGACGAGTTCCTTCTATTACCAGTTCCTCGAACATCTGGTGTGGGCCGACTCTGACCATGCAGTCGAGAGCTCGTTTTGTTTTGCCAGCGCGCAGTTTGCACGCATGCCCAAGACGAAGCGACCCAATCGCTACCGAATCATCTCCAAACCCTTGCCTATTCACCTGTCAGGCTTGAGGCTTCGGCTTTCAGCGGGACTGACGAGAGAGAGAGAGGGAGAGGGACAGGGAGAGGAGAGAGGAGAGAAGAGAGAGGGAGAGGAGAGAGGGCAAAAACAATCGTCTCTCCTCATCGCTGTCTACACAGGAAGATCTCCCCAATAAGTTGGATGTCTCTGCCGAAAGAGCGCTGTCATCTCCGTTCAGGCTTGTCGGTTTCCTCTGACGTCCTCTAGCTTTGGAATTGTGGGTTCTGGGTTCAGAAATCACGGATTGACGGCTTTTGCTGAGGGTCAACACAAGATATTCACGTGGGCTCTCTTCTCTCATCTCCATTCTGCGGATATCGCCCCGCCATGCCCCGCCCACATCCGGCCGAAACAGCTTGAGCTGACCGTTGACAGGTTGACGAAGTGGTTGTACGATCACACCCAGTGCTTGTTGCCGCTCTGCAGTACGCTCTCAAAACGAGGCAGAGACGTCCCATGCTGGCCCAGGATGCTACACAAAGTTCCGTTGACGTTCGCCTCTATCAATCTAGTACCATGACGTACCATGCTTCCACTGACGCCAACATGGGCCGCGGCTGTCGGTCTTCAACGTGACCTTCTTCGATCCTGACCTAAACATGCCAATCTTCAACTCCAGGGAGGCTGCAAGAACAAAATCCAACGACTCGGACTCGGGGATGCGGGGCTCCTGCTCTTCCCAATCTTTGAGATCCCGCCACCTGATACCAGTGGCACGCCCCCGTGGTGGTTCATCGAAAACTTCTAAAAGTAACACCCAGTTATTGCCAACCCATGCAGTTCATACATACGAACTCGTAGTCGATGAGGCTCAATTCGCAAATGCAACCGGCCAAGAAGTTCAAGAGAAAGCGAGAGATGTGAGGATCAGGCGCAGAGTGGGTCACAGAGTGATGCACCGCATGGCCCACCTGCAAGACACAAAATCTTAAGCCCCTGAACCAACACCACATCATCGAGAGATATCGCGAGAGCTCAGCCTGAGCAGCAACCTTCCCGACGGACATGTTGAGATCCTGCAAGACGCCGTGCGTTTGAGTTGCGGCTCAAGTTCAAACTTTTACAAATGCTACGGCTGCTAAGGGTTGCACATAGCGGACGCAGATGATAAGCTTCCACTCTTCTTCGTCTGCATGGTCAAGAGCTGCATGGCACTAATGACACAACGTGAACAAACCGAGCACCTTCATCATCCTGCTCTTCTTCCTCCTTGCAAAGAGAGGCGGCCAATTGCCGCATCACCCCGCTCAAACTCAACTCATCTGCGGCACCAGCAATTCTCGATTAAGGCCGCTGCGGTGTCGCTGGAATTGCTTTCCCGATCCAGCTCCTCTCTGACAATCTGCCGAACGGAGCCCAATCCTGTCGTCGATCTTACTTCTGCGCAGAACGCCGCATGCTCGCTCCGTCAGTTGCAGCGCCTGCGGCCAGCTCCTGAGACAGTCGTGGATTGTATGACTCTAGACTTGGTCTGGAAGTGCGGATCCAGCTGCTCCTTGCGCAATACTCGTCTGTAAGAGCGCAGGGCAGTCCTTGACGTAAGTGTTGGTCAATACTCGATGCTCGTTCATCTGATATGGCTTCTTAGCGGATTGTTGGTTTTGCTTTCGCGGCTGTCGCGAAACTTTCGCTAAAACAGCGTTTTGGATCTTACGAGCCTTTTCCATTTAGAAAAGCCGGTTACACACACCTTTCCATCTATGTCGACCTAAAGCCGGTAAACTCCTTGCTGCCCTCGCACCTTGGCGCCTTGTCCGTGCGGGGCTCACGAGACTTCCAGGCACTTGATCACACCCCCATCTTTCACAAAAAAACCTTGCTATGCGCCTGGGAAACACGCCTCGCCTGAAACTTGCGTACAGACTGTGTGACATGCGCATGCCACTTTAAATCCTTTGTTTACTCTGTCGCCTTTCTGTCAGAGGCGCGAGAAATGTGCGAATGGGTAGCCTCCTGTTGTGGTACTCAGGTTTGCAGGGCAAGGTGCCACGCAGGATGCCCATGCATTACAGTTTTCACTCTCTACACGTACCATGATCAAGCTAACAACCACTTCAACCGCAAGCCTGCCTTTTCTTCTTTACCCTCTTCGCAGGGCCTTCGCTCCTCTGTTGGTTGTGCACACGGGTTTGGCCAGATTGACTCGTGAACATGCCCCGACTCAGCCTGCCCTCAACCGTATCTTGTCAGCGAAAGCTGCGGCCTTCACTGTGGAAATCTGGACTGACAGACTGGCATCCACAAGACGGTCTCCCAAGCGTGTGCGCAGGGCACAGGGCACGGGGCACGGTGGTGGGAAATCAGGACATATAGCAAACTGGATGCCGATCAGAGCGTGTATATGCTTGCATCAATTTCACAGACACCCGGAAGTAACAGCAGCCGTCATGCGCTTTTTACTCCGAACAAGCCCTCAAGCCTGCAGGGGGAAGTTGCCCCGACTGCACGTGTCACTCGCTTCTCGCAAGCCCTGCATTCTTGGTGGGTTACGAAACAGGCACTGCTACCTCCCGTTCTCCCCCAAGCCCAAGACAGAAGACTTCGATGGCGCAATCTGCGCATGGCCTTCAAAGTCAGGGCAAATCTTTGGTGTGACCAGCTAGAACTTGAACTTGACATCCTGCTCCAAACCACCCAGCCTGGCCAGCCATTTGTGCATGATGGCTCCACCGGACAGAGCCCCGAAATGCAAACTCTAATTCTGCATCAAGCTGGCGTCTCTCCGCTACTTGCACAAACGAAAGATGTTGCAGATTCAAGCCAGACTAGGACAAGCAATTGATGCCTAAATCTGCCTAAATTCAGGCCCACACTTGCGATCGGTCCGCCGGCTTAGCTAGAGGTTGCTTGAGATAGGCCGAGAGCATTTCGCCGTGCTTCTTCGGGGTCACACTCTCCGTCGCCCCATTAACGGTTTCTATCGTCAGTTCCTCTTCCTCGCCACAGTCAAAGGGAAGAGCGTGTAGAACAAGCCTTGCGCGATCCCGTCAACTCGGCTGCCTTCGCGAAGTTACTGTAGGCAGGCTCCGGACTGCACCCAGAACCTTCCTATGCTAACACTCCCAGCCCGCCTCCGGCCCCTCTCACGCACAAAAGACTTTCGCGAGAGCGGGGACTCGCATCGGACCTTGTGCTGCACGAAGTCGTGCCCACAATGTCCCATGTCAGGCCACGAAAGCTGTGACGTGACAAAAGTGTGCTGTAATCGTGCCCTGACCGTGCCTGCAGACGACCCAACCCCCGGGCTGTTTGCAAAGCATACCTAAGTCTCCGAAGTACTACAAAAGAGCGGAGGCTCCACACATCCGTCTCTCTCTTTCTTTCTGCTGGGCTTAGGGGTCGTCATGCCCTCAGGCCACCGGCCCACCCAGCCACCCACCCACCCGCTGCGTTTTGGAGTGCTGGCTTTGGGGTTCTCGGCAATGCCGCACAACAACAAGTAAGCTCTGAGCCTGCGAGTTGCAAGCCCCGACTCCGAAAACCAACACAACCTTCACGGCTTCGTGTATGTGTGGAACCCAGTGACTAACGGTAAGCCTCCGCTTTTTGCAGGGGCATGCACCACACCTGAAGAGGCATCTAACCAAAAGGCTCTTCAGAGTGTGCTGATATGGGGCCGGGACGCCGGAACCACATACCTGTTGAGATGGCCGCACAAAGTACGCCTAAATCTGTGCTGCTTTGCACTTGCCGAAGATGTGAGGAAATCTCGGAGCAATGTGCAAGGCTCCACTCAGATCTAAAGACCAAAACTCGGAAGCTGCGGATGAATGCATAAGTAAGTGTGTGTGTGTGTGTCTGTGACACGTGTTCACTCAACAACTGGCAGCGGACGCCGCAGTTTTCACTGAGTCGGCGGAGCAGTGGTTTGCTTCATGACTTCCCTCAAGAACATTGTCCTTATTGCAGTACTGACTCTGACTTGGCAATTTCGAGCTCCACCAGCATGCCAAGGCGTCCACAAATATGACGACGGAGGTAGGACACAGCTGAAAATCACTGCCTTGGACATTCGGCACACCTTCACATGCTCTGCCACTCTGACCTTATTTCCCAGAGCGAGCACGAGACGGGTTGTCTCAGGCTGCGACCCCTGTACCAGGTTCAGCTGCATCTGTTGTCGCACCAGGCCTGGACAAAGATTGAAACACCTGGATTCCGAGATTCCTCTTTGTGCTTGTGCTCTGGCTTCTTCTGCTTGACGAGCTCGGTCTTTCGCTTTCTTTCCGCAGGACCAAGATAAAGGCTCACCCTCGTATCCCTCTCACTACTTGAACTCATTGTGCGCATAGCCGGGAAGCGCCCGTCGGCGCCTCCAACAATATTCCGGTTCTTGAAACTGACAGTTACTCTTTCTTTCATTCTCAGGGCACAAGGGTCCTGTCACAGACCCCGACCCCTCGTGACTGCACAGTTCCCTTTTTAGAATTAAGCTGCATGTAGTTTTGTGCACGAGGTTAAGCCGCTTGGTTCAGAAAGGGATGCGGAATATGGGTTTGAATTCGCAGTCACCGTACAGGATTCATCTTCAGCATGCGCATGGACACTAGCCAGATCCCTTAGCCCCCGACGAAGAGTTCGCCGCTTCATGTCCCGTGATTGGGGCAGTAGCCACCCCTTCACGAAGCCTCAATGTTCAGATTCGCACACTCTTGGCAACGCAATTACAAAAGACCCATGTTGTATGATGCATGCTGTGCACAACCGTCTTCATGCAGCACACATATCGAGCCAAGTCTGCCGTGTGAGACATACCGATGCAAGGCCTGAGGGTGTAAACTGTGTGCTGCATGCTCTTGCTTCCGTGAGTTGAACTTCAACAATAATCGTAGATAGCCGGATGTTAGGCCGTGATGTAGCAGAACAAGGACTAACCAAAAGCTAGGTAGCTATCAATCTCCGCTCTCCTGCCCTTACTGACTCAAGCGAGCTGCTGCAATCAAGCGAGGTGAGAGCACGCACCGCATTGAAGTAGATTAAAGCAACGAGGGCGAGGAACAACAGCCAGCGAGTGAACCTGGCACGACAACTAGATGGAGATTGCGAACGACATTGCTTCGCGTCTGTTGGAATGAAGCACGAAGCATGAGTGAAGCAATCGAACAAACGAAGATAAACGGAAACACAGCACCTTAATTGCATTCGTGCTTTCTTACAACTAAACAAGGCCTGCTTGCGTCGCCCGCATTGTCGTCTTCATGCGATTCTAGAAAGGAGGGAATTGTTCGCCTGGAATTTATATAGTTCAAGACGAACCCGGCGACCCCTTTGGCGCGCTTGCTTTTGATCAGTCTTTAGGTTATGATTCAAGTTATGATGGTCTCATTTCGTGCACTACTTCACTCGTAATGGCAAAAAGTGTGTGAATAAAGAGAACGAAATAGTCAACAACGAAAAGCACGTTCCAGTTTCGCTGTGTGCCAACAGAAATACATTTTGTGCGGCATCAACAAGTGCTCCAACACACTTTCAAAGACACCCCCAAACAGCAATGATACCAAAAAGCAAAACGCTGGAACGGACCATCCTGAAATCTCCTGAAATAGATACCAAGCACTCGATGCTGCTTTCAGGATTTCTTGAGCAGTGTTTGCTTGTTTGTTTTCATTGTTGGCTCTGCTTTCTGGTGTGTTGTGGATCGCGTTTGGGGTGCCTTTGGATATGTGACCTTTGCTGGCAGTTGATGTTGGCATTGGTGTTGGCTTCGTTCCAAAAGGAAAACACAGGGGACAGGTTTCGCCCTCAAACCCAGCGCGCACACAGAGCCAAGTCTGTCGCGCGCGACCTGCGACGGTCTGCTCGGGACTCCATAAGGCGCATGCTCAACATTCACCGGTCTGTCCCGGAGCAGCTTCGCCACATCGCTGTCAAGCAATGCCTCAGTCCAGCCACCGCAGAAGACACTGTCTGTCCATGCGATCCGGTCTCACGCACCGAACTGCTGTACTGCGATTGCAAGGTCTGGACTCTGGAAGTTGCACCGAACACCAACTATAAATACATCGCGTCATTCGCGGCAACAGTACCTGAGGTCCATGCCGATGTTGATTGCGGCTCCTTCAACCCATGTCTGGCACACACCCGAATGTTGCACTCAAGGCTGCGAGGTAGCTTGAACCAGTCCGGGACCACGGTTCGCCACTCGAAGTCTTTTGGGCCTTGGCTCATGCTGCTGCTCTTTTGCTCCACATTGTTTCCGAGCGCGGCGCAGACTGAAGCGTGGCGATACGAACCCTTCAGCCTCAGATCATGGCAACATTACAGAGACAAGGAGACCTTTCGTCGTGCTGAGACAAGCTGCTGCGACTGACTGAGTCACTGAGGTGCCTGCGGCACCAACTTGCAGGATGCGAAGTGAGCCAGGGGGAATCCCAACAGTGTCTCTGACATTTCCTGCATCTATGCAAGATCCCACCATGGTCTGACAGCACCATGCTTCCTCATACACAGCTTGGAGGTACTCCGGATACACCACCTTGCATATGCAACGAGAAACAAGACTAGAAAATTTCGGAGATCGTGCATCTCACAGGCCCCTGCCTCAGAGCCAGGAAGAGGAAGTACGATGTCCTGTTTTTGGGCTCGGGGCATCGACTCATACAAATGCCGAACTGGACTTCTGGGGACACGGCCGCAAATTTCGCAGCAGAGATATCCTCACCTGTGAGTGCCCGCCTGCAATAGCCACTTCGCAGACCAAACCCACAACTTGAGATAATTTGAGGCACTAAGAATCTGGCACACTTGGAAGACTGCGGGCGTCCTGGCAAACATGGTCTTGCGCTGCGCGGGGTAAAACAAACCCCTGCGGCTTTCCTGGCCCTCGTCTTCCGACAAGTCTGCTTCCTGCCCGAAGCAAGCAATGCGTGTAGGCAGCGCTGGTCTGGTCTACGAACTGCTGAATCTTTGATCTAGAAGTTCGAGAGTGTCATTGCAGCGATTTACTCCCCACAGCCTTTCGAGAACTGCCTTTGAACTTGTCACGAATTTACGTAGTCTTGGATGCAAGCTGCCCACGAAGAATGACCACTATGGGCTTTGCGGGTACCAATAAAACAAGACTACGCACGCAAGCTCATAACATGCAACAAATGTTATGATACTGTACATTGACTTCCTAGGCATGCCTTTCTGTTGCAGCCATGCAGTGGTGCAGGCATCGGAGCAAAAGAACGTTCATCCCTGCAAGTCACGATCCGTCCCTGCACCACATGCTGCATGGCATGCGGCCCAGGCCATAGCGAGCGAGCACTTGCGGCATCTCGCCTCAACCATTGGATGCCGATCAGCAGCCAATGGTCTCAAGTGTAATGCTGGCCTCATGAACATGCACGGCATCGGATCTGTCCACGATGAGGTCACACTAAAGTGTATTGGGGATCTCGAAGATGTTTGGACAGTGATGCCGAACTTTTGGGGTGAGACAGGAAACGGCTGTAAGCCATGATAATTAGCATCCATCCACTGCCTTAGGCAAGTGGGCTTCAATCTCATCTGCAATTGCACTGTGCGTCCGGTTACGCGGTTTGCAGCGCTTACGGATGCATGGCCGCCACTCTTTTCCAGATGCCAGAAGCATCAGGCCACGTGATAGTACTGCTGCGAAAAAACTCTGAAAGCTCGCCTCATTCAGCTGCAAGGCCTTGCTCTTGCTCCTCGGCGCTAGCCTCTGAAGCTCCTTCAAGAGCTCACTCTCTGCCAGCGGCTTCACTCCAAGTTCCGCAGCCACGCGGGCATCTACCCGACTGATTTTTGCTTTGTCGACTGCGCCAGTCGAATGATGGTCTGCCCTAAAAAAGTAAGATCGCGACTTGAAAGCCAGCCAACTCTCGTCTTCCAACAATGCTTTGGCAAGCTCCGGAGTTAACATGTCTGTGAACACACCGCCCGACGGCAGCTGCGAGGCTTGATCACAGCATCGTCTGCAAAGAGCAAAACTGCAGTGGGCACAGAAGAGTGGTGGCTCTGAGCCCTGCAAAGAGTTGGCACAAATCGAGCATGCTCGAAGTGAAGCCCACCAGTTGCCGGGAATTTGCTGATACTTCAATGGATGCCCCTTTGCACAGGCCGGCTGTGCCGGAAACTCGCGAGATCTCCGCAAGACCTGCCGTGCCCTGGAGTCTCGGATGGCCATTCCGGCTCTAAGAATACGAGCTCCGCCTTCGGAATCTTCAAGAACTGGGTAAAACTGGCGCAGAGGCACGTCTGACTCTCTAACAATCTCCCATGCCCACGGAGGTGACTCTATTGAGAGGTCCTCCAGTCTCTCTACGGCTGTCGGCCTCAGGAATTTGATCTCTGCCACGCGCCGTCCACTTTCGTCCGGGCTGGAAATATGTAGCAAGCGAGCTACGCGTGGTCGATCAATGAAGCGCCGCCGATGCATCACAAGATCTCCTACCTGAAGGCGATGCCGCCACTCCTCCGTCATGTCGTCAATGCGACTAACGGCTTGCGGCGCTCGCAGATCTCCATCATATCCCTCGCGGCCTGTCAAGGCATCACCGAATCCACCGAGCCAGCGGTTCAAGGCAGGATGGAAGATGTTGACCAGAAGGGCGTTTTTCACCCACTCTGGCTGCAAGAGGACTTCTTCAGGAAGCTGCTTGCCATGAAGCAAGAATTGCGCCAGCTCGTTGGAGAAGTGATTACAGTTGCGGCGAAGAACATCATAGCATTTGGGATTGTAATCTACATAGACGTCCTCCTTCAGAAACTCAACCAAATCTTCGTGTGTGCGAAGGGTTGTCCCGAGCCTCAATATCCGGGTTGGTGCACCGAACGGCACGTCCGTGAACTCAGACTCCAAGATAACGCCGCCAAACCAGAACTCCTTGCCAAAGACACGAAGCCCAGAATGCCACACGGCGTCAAAGCTGTGTCCCCCGAGTAGCGATGCAGGCACCCATTGAGCCACACCCTTCGAGAGATCGTAAAGCGCAAGCTCCACAACCGAGGCCTTCAAGCCCAAAGCGTGGGCAACGAACTCGTAGTAGCCTTTGATACACTTGGGAGCGTTTGGGAACCCTGAAAATAACTGCAAGAAAACCACAAGCAACAAATCGCAGAGCCAAAGGGCTCAGTGCCCCTGCCAAACTATCCTCTTCTCTGTCAAACTCGGCCTGCTCTGGCGCCTGCACTCCCAGTGGTTCGAACGCCTGCTGCCACGCGTCGCTTCGCAGCAACCCATCGCCTTCAGAGTCTGCTGCCTCAAAAGTAGCATGCAAGCGTTTGAGAAGCTCAGGCTCATCTTCCAGAGCAGTTCTAAGGTCTCGGTTCAAGTGCTTGGCTGCCACATGGCTGGGAGCTGATGCACGCAGCATGATGAAGTGAACCCATTCGTAGACACCCAAGCCCTGTTGGCCTTCAAGACCTAGGTCCATCTCTGAGAAACGACATCTCTCCACTTCACCCAGCAGCTCCAGATCATCATCTGTGAGAATCTTGCCGGCATCTTTCTCCAGAAGCTCTCGAATATGGTCAAAAAGATCTTGGCGCGAGAGGTGTCCCGAGCCATCGAAGTCCACATTCGTAAAGAAATACTCTCTGAGGAGTGTGATGATGCTTGTGACTGTGCCAGTCGTTGGGCTGTCTGGTGGGCTGCACAAGCCCATTGATCTTGCCGAAGCATCACCTGGTGTACGCAGAGACCTCGAAGACTTTCCAGACGGCAGCGGTGAGCTTGGCTCCATCGTTGCATCAAGTCCGCCCTCAGAGGCATCCAACATTGCACCTAGCCATGTGTGTATTGTCCTGGTTCTTCGGCTTTTTCGAAATCCACCAGGCAAAGACATGTTGCAGTCCCCGTCCACTGAAGCAAACTGAACCTGTTGCTTTCGATAACCACGTGCGCCAGCAATTCCTTCGGCAGGCCTTCAGGGGTCCAAGTTGTCACGGCAAGCGAAAGCTTAAGCAGTTGCCATTTGCCCATACAGTACATAAACCCCGAAGTTTCTGGAAGGTACCTCACCTCGTCGCGCTACCAGGCACCTGTGCCTCCTTGGCACCTGCCTGTGGACTTCCAGGTTTCGCTCGTGGGCTTGTGTCGCGCTGTCGGGCTGCTAGTAGGGTTGGTGGGGGTCCCTTGGAAGAAGATCTGCGCAAAGTGCCATATCGAGGCAGCGACCATTTACAATGGTCCTTCTTTCTCGCATCGGTGCTAGAAGATTCGCCGCCGCCGCCGTCTCGCCTAGGTCCTTCTAGCCTGAAGGACTGCCGCAGCCGTTGTAGGAAGCTGGCTGCACGGAAGGGGCTAGGCACCCCACTCAACGCATTCGCCATCAGCGTCCCGGCCGTCCCTGCGGTCCCTCGGCTTGGCTAATCAACGGCAACTCTCTCCGGGGACTGCGGAGAAAGAGGCCTACCTTGAGTCCATTGCGGCGACGGACCGCGACAGATATATGAGCGCTTAGGGCAAGACGGCCGGTCTGCAGAACATTTCCGCATATCTGGACTTTTCAACACGAGCGGCGCGGGGTAGTACAGTGATGTGCCTGCCACTTTGTGGCTTGGCTGGTCACTCCTCAGCTTCGCTGAGCCCCTGATGGAATAATGGCATGCTACTGCTAGCACTGCAGCCCAACCAACATGCGACGGATGCTCGTTGTGAGACGCAGCATACAGCTCTCAGCTTGCCTTTCAGGCTGCCTTTCGACCATGACAAGAACAAGCGATCTGAACTCGACTGTGCACCGCAACAGCTGTCAGCTGCCACTAGCTACAATCCCCACTCCTCAAGCACCATCACTGCTCCCTCACAGAAATGCTGGGCAAGGACAGGCTCCGCACAAACTCCCTGCCAGGAGCAGTCAGCGTGTGGATGGCCCGAAATCAGGGCTCAAGCATGAGGATGAAGCCACTTGTGTGCTAGCTTCTAACCAGTTCGGGCAAGGCAGTGCTAAAACGCTGAAGCATTGCATGACAGGCCTGCGAGACTCCCTGAAATCTTTGATCTGCTTCTCGACCTTCTCCATCTCTCGCTGCTTGCGCCTATGCTCCTGGCAAAGCGGGCCTGACATCTTTCCAACTAAAGCAGCCGAGCAAGGATCTGCTCCTTGAACCAACGAGCTCCAGACGGCGTTTGGTAGGCCTGCACCGTGAACGGCTTCACGGGACCCCCGTCGAAGGCTCATTGCCAGGCCTTTCTCTCCGCATAGATTTTCTCCCTGCAACAGGCACTGCTTGTTTCTCGGCACGTAGATTCATTGCGTCACTTGCGAACATACCGGCCTGTAGATGATCAATGCTTCATGGGGAAGATAACCTGTAGGACGAACGTCTATCACGGGAAACCAATGCACTCCTCTGCGAAATCCAAGCCGAGGCACGTCGAGCAACTCCAGGATATGTTGTGATTTTGGCAGGATCCGGTGGATCGCCGAAGCTACAAGCATGAACGGTAGGCTTGGCTGCCATACCTGGAGGCTATGCAGCTATGCTTGTTTCCATGTGCCAAACGAAGCAAGCACATGCAAGGACATCAACTCCAGGCCTGCAGCCAGTGGCCACGAAGAGGGGTTGGGCGGCTTGGACCGCAAGAGCCAAATTTCTCGACAGATTAAAACCGATACGCTTCCTCCCTGTGCGAGATTCTGCGCGCGACTCATGGAAGCGACCCCCAACTCCAGCCGGCCATCGGCTCGCCTGCTCTCCGACCTCGTCGAACAGCGCTTCGTTCGCATCCTTGGACGGCGCGAATTGCGAAGCGTGCTGCGGAACTCAGAACTCAGGATCAGAAGAGAGCACAGGGACCTTTGCTATGGCAAGCACATCCAGTTCGCCGGACAAGCCTGTGCAGCCGACCTATCACAAAGATGTACAAGCACCCCTTCAAGAGATCATCTCCAGAAGATGTGCCTGGCCCGCGGCTGGGGCCACCATGATAAGGTCTCCTGCCATGCGGCAGACGGTTCCAAAGCCATGGGCCTCGCCTGCAAAGCTGCAGCCGAAGCATTTATTACATGTTCTGCCATGTCGCCTCGGGATGTGCCGGGCAGCGGCAACACATCAACCAGGGGTACAAGCACTTTGGCGACTTCCGCAAGGTGCTTCTGATATGGTGTAACTTGTGATTGCCGTTTAAACTTCAGCGAGGCACGACATCACAGCTCGCACGGCTCCACTGCCGTGACTTCTCAATGTTGCAAGGTCGGCCGATGCGAGGCTCTCGCCCAAACTCGCGGATCCTATCAGGCTGCGCTTGCAGGATGCACTGACGCCTACCTGAGTGGTGCGGCAGTAGGTCCTTCGGGACAAGACCGCGTTCCACAGCAGGCTCTGAGCTGCGTGAGCATAGAGGGAGACCTCGAGCCGGCGAGCTTCCACTATGAGAGGGGACGAAAGGAGACCTTTTTGGGCATCGGCCGCCTGGTGAGGCAATTGGCTCAACGTGTCTGCCTCCAGCCACCACCGATGCAGATGTGGCAACAGGTCCAGCCTGCGGTCATGGCATCCGACAGGCCACGAGCAAGAGCACCAAGAAGACATCGTTCCAAATGCTGACCTAGGAAGCCCAGATTAGCGAATCGCAGGTCGCAACCGTCGCAACCCTCAAGCGTCTAAGACCGAAGCTGAGTGGCCTGAGCAAGCCGAGACTCAACGAGTTTGGCGGCGACAAGCACCGAGACTGAGCCCTATGCATGGCTTCAAGTGCCTGCTGAGCATTTCCATCTTCCTGTCTCTGCAATGCAACCAAACCTTCTGAGCTTTCGAGAGGACTGCAATCTGCACTTGCACTGAGACCGGTGCAAGAAAAAGGCGCTGTGCTTCCAAGACCTGAATCGAAGCATTGAACCGCTACTTGCTCGGCACCGTTACGTTGAAGACATATGCAGCCAGCCATTCTCCGCTCTGAGGATGAGGCGGCAGCCTTTTGCTTGCCTTTGCCGCTCTTTCCGTCACCCTTTCCTCCCTTTCCCTTCTCTCCCTCATTCTCCTCTTGCCTCTGGCTTGCGCCCTCCTCTTCCTCCGTCGCTTGCACTTTGACTGTTGTTCGTGGTGGTGCATGAGTCAAGTTGACATGGGGCGAGATGATGTCGCCAAGATCTTCGAGGACCCGACTGCACGCATGCCTTCTTCGGCTTCAAAGCTGCAACGCTGCTTCTTTGAGGCACCGAGCACCTGGATCATGTGTGATCCAGTGCTCCGAATGCGGCTGGAGAAGAGTTTCACATCCGACCTCCTCGCTGGAGCGCTTGTGTCCCATGCTGGCCTCTGCCTTACATGAACATGCAAGACAGAACAAACAATCACGTCCGTGACGAAAACAGTTGCGAGGGTGGCGGCTATGCCCCCCCACACAGGGCTTCGCTTCGACTTCGCCAAGGATCAATCGAATTGCCTGCGCGGTGCTCCAACGCACACGAGGTCCAGTGAGTTACCTGCCGCCTACATGAAAGCCATCACAAGCATTGCGTGTCTGTGAGTGGCGAGATGCACTGGAAGCGGATTAATTCAGGTTAAAGTAACCATGCATCTGTTAAGAAATCTTGCTGACCTCGGTTGAACATCGCTGCAACATCGTTGGGAAGCTTGGGCTGGCAAATCACAAGTATTTGCAACTCACTGGCAATCTAGACGGATTGATCGGAAAGCTGCCTGCTAGTCGTCGCGGGTTTTTGCTGAGCAGAAATTGGCATCTCGCCATCCATCCTCCACAGTATCATAGTGGCTCTATGGATGTTGCCGGAGCGAGGTCCGCACTGAACCCTTCGTGCAACTCTCCTTGGATAGTGAGGAAGGCTTAGCACCTATCTCAGCACCAGCAGTTTGTGCTTCCCTTTCGAGTTGGCTCACAGGCCAGATAGTACCCATGAAGAATTTGTACTCCCGACACACAAGTGTTTCGAGTGCAGAGCACGCACGAAGATGCAACAGCTGTACACTTCTCGATTGTGCAAGCACCAGGTGGGAGAACTCACCACTCTCCCCTGTAGCCTCGGTTGGTTGAGTGCCTTCCCTGGCACTTCGAAAAGAAAGACTTGCGGGACATTCAAGTGACGCTGAATGTTCATCAAACGTCGGACGGGATTGCTGTGCAGCATTGTTTTGTCCATCCATGTCGTAAAACACGTTACTGTACAGCAATCCAGTCCGACATGTGATTACAGTCTTCGCAGAACAAAATAAGAAACAAGATACCATCAGGCAATCTGCGGTTGTGCGAAGAGGTTTGGGACGACCACATCAGGACATGAACTCATTCTCAACATGCTGCTAAGCAGGCAGTCGTGTGCGGGATACGAGCGTAATCAGGTGATGTTAAGGTTAAGCCGGCGACGATGACGCGGCAGTGGGGCGAAACACGCGGGGATGGGGGCACAAATGGCACTCACCGTTCCACACCGTGTTGGAAAAGACACGCAGAATTCGATGTCGCTACCTTCTGCCAATCAGCGGAGATGATCGCTGCACCGACCTGTCCAAAGTCCAAAGCTCCCTCCCCTTGAAGCAAACATGTCTCTTTCAAGGTTAAGCTTCGCCACTTTGTGAGTCCGCACTTGGCGCGTTCCGAAGCGCTGCAGGCCGAAGTAGTTCAAGAAGCCTTGCGACAGGTTCGTTTCTGCTTCTTGTGTAGAGTCATGTTCCTACTTCTTATCGAAGTGCTGAACCTTTGCGATTTAAGAGCGAACAACACCGACGCTTTAACCACAGCAATTTGGCATCGTACTCAAACGAAACGAGCACCCCTTCATGAGCGCCGCGAGCTTTTCAAGTCATCGGTGCGCAAAAAAGAGCGGCAGCTCGATGATACCCGCCACGTAAGGACAACAGCATGCCCCGTCACCTTCAGATGCCTTGGGCAACGTTCAACAGCAGCAGAGGGCACTTGTGCGAAGCGGATGCAAACAGAAAGCAGCGAGAGGACACTTTCAACCTCGATGTTTCACAACGAAGTCCACAAGCCTACAACAACTACGGAATGCTTGCGGCATCTTGCGGCAGGGTCCCGCATGTTCATAAGACTGTCATAAGTGTCTCAGATTGGTGGACGAATATGAATGTCCCAATGTACGTCATCTCGGCGTGCTGCATTGAAACAGCCCCAAATCCCGTCCCCCTTCATATCCTTCATCTTGTACGCTGCTTAACATGGCTGCATGCATGTTATGTGCTTTCCGGGGTGGGGGTGGGATGGTCGCATTGCCGATAACATTTCTACAACCTTCAGGATCGGCCTCTTTGTGCTTCTGCCAGAGCCCTGCCTGAGAGCTCTTGCCATCTCTGAATGCTTCGAGAAGTGCTGAGGCTGCTGCTGACACCAGCGATTGCTTTGTCACCTCCGATGAGCAGTACGGCACCGAATGGCTCGTGCGAAGCAGGTCGTCGAGTCGTTGCTGCGAAGCGCTGAAACGCTGAGCGGCTGGCCGCCACCGCTAGCCTCAGCGAGATTCGATGCAGGCCGCGGCCGCAGGCCAAGCCTTGAACTTGCTCGATGGAAGGCCTCGCCTCGAAGTCCTTCAGCGGGACCTTGCGGAGGACCACTTTGAAACGATTTCCGCCTTGCCGTGTCATGTTCCATCACGGTGGAGAAGCTTTACAGCAGTGAACACAGCGCGTTCACCCGACATCTCATCTCTGGGACAGGCACAAAGCTGCCCAAGTCTCAACCGGTCGTTTCTGTACTCCATGTCCGATATGCGCACGCGCTTGTCCCAAAGCCTGTCTATGGCACCACACGGTGACAAGACTGACTGCAAGACATGTTGGATCTCCACGCGCAGCTGCTCCTGTGAAGCACACTTCGGCGCAATTGGTCCATCGGCAGGCGGTGAGCCTCAGCCAGAGCTGGTTCCTTCAAACAAGGTCCCTGATGGTTTCTGGTTTAGTTCTAGGGATCTGGAGCCACAAACGTGCAACCACTATCAACTCAGAATCTGTACGATGGTATCATGAAATATGGAAGTCTACTGGTTCAACATCGCCGAAAACAATGCTCAGGAGCCGACACAGATCTGCTGAACGGTGATTGCCTACTCTGGGCAGGACGCTGAGAGCAGAGAACTCCTCAAATGCTGCCAGCAGCTCGGGCCGAGGCACGTCTGTCCTTGGTGCCTGCAAAAGTGAACTGCTTCGCCTTGTCGGGACAAGCCGGCTATTGGTTGCATGTAGTCCTCTGCAACCACAGTTGCTCTGTGCTGGTTGAAAGTATGCTGCAAAGAACTGCTGAATTGCCGAAGCGAGCAGGTCTGGTAGCTCAGTAACGAGGAACAAGCTTTCGAACATCTCGCGCGCGAACATTCGCATGCTTTCTGCAAGCAGATAACCTCGTGTGAAAGTGAAGACTGGTGCTTCATGCTAGGCGAGCGAGAACAAAGAACATGAATCCTACCATCGTTCTGAATTGTGCAGGACAGTGCGATCGTAGAAGTGGTGCTGGCGTTGGGGTTATCTCACATCAGCTGGTGAGAATACACATCAATGCCGGCAGACGCTGGTTTAGAGAGAGAGTACACATCAGCGGGGAAATTACACATCAGAATTAGCTAAACCGCATGTAGACGCTGGTTTCTAGAAGTACGCAGCAGATTGGCAAAAGTGGACACTACACAGTTCGCAAATCTTCACAATAATACACAAACACACACTTGTGCGAAGATGGGCGCCTGCAAGCCCACTGAGACTTACAGATGCGAGTGCGTGCTGCAGACACCGAGGAATGTGAAAGTGCAGATACAGAGCTTGATAAGATGATGTAACGTCTATATCCGAAGTAGACGCGTTGCAGATACGTAAAACACCCGGACGATACGAGATATCGCCCCGGGACCAGGAAATGCCTGGCAAGTTACTAAAATGTTCAGCAACCCTTTAAAACTATACCCGGTCTAACCTGTTCTTAGTTCTTCTTCGGCAGCTGTAATAAGGAATCTCAAACTTATAAGGCGAACACGGGGACCTGCATGAAGACAGACACAGAGTTTCAGCATAGCGAAGCGTGGAGTTCTGGTCTTTGTCCTTGTCCGCACCTCTTTGTCTGCTCAGTCGGAGATAAAATGGGGCTCCGGCAGATCTTCCAACACAACGTGCAATGCTAGAAACTGCCTCCCCTGTGTCGCAGTTCCTCGGACATGAAGTCTGCGCAGATAGCACGAATAGTTCAAACGTTTTCTCGAGCAAGCCAAGACTCTCCTTGTACAGGCGGAAATACAGATAGTCAGGTCTGTCCTGTTGGAACCCAAACAAGTTCGGCAACCTTCCGAGAATCTCTGCGACTTGCCAACTAGGTCTGAAACTTTCGGCCAGCCCTCTCTTCTCATTGTCCCAAAAGCCGAGGGGACAGTTTCCGATGGAGGCCCTTCCGAGCGCAAAATGGAGATCTCTGCACGCTTTATCAGGCGTCGCACCTTCGCTCTTGCCACTCTTCCCCTTGCTCTTGCCTCGCCCTGTCACTGCGCTAAGGAATGCCTGCATCGTAATCGCCTGAGCGGGCCTTTCCCAGCCTTTCCTTTTCCTTTCTTGGCTCCCTTGCCAGAACCTGGCAAAACAAAGTGGGACTTCGCTTTGCCTGGGCTTTGCCATCGTGCTTGGCATGCTCCTGAAATCCTGGCCAGTGTTGCTATCGCCGGACCTGAACTTACCCCGTTCCGCCCTGGTCTGTTTCAAAGTACGAAACAATGCAACGGCTCTGCGGGATTGGCGTGGTTGCGGTCGTTCGCGCTTTGGCCTTCCGCTCAGCCTGTTGGAGAAGCATCGAAAGGCAGCTCGTGGCAGCTTGAACGAAACCATGTGGTGTAGCCTCACGCATCCAAACGCGGATACAGCGGCTGCCATCGGCCTCGACCTTAGGAGCACTTCTCACCCTCGCTGCAAATAAGGGTCACCAGCCAAGGACCGCACTGTTTCTGTGTTGAGAAAGCTGGAAAAATGCTTCAGAACGACTTGGTGAGCCTTCTTCCGAGCCTTGTCACATCCACTTCGAGGCACCAAAAGTTGCAGCCTCCACCCTGAGCCTCCTTGGATCCATCGCTGATGTCTTCAGCGCTCAGGTCCACCTATGTGGGGAATCGCATTTTTGTCCGTGCGCTGTCTGTGCGAGAGCATGCTCCCTGCACGCATGCAGGCGGCTGCAGGCGGGTCGCATAGCCAGGGGACTCCACCACTGCAGCAGGAGGACCGTCCTTTGACGCTTCTTCCGGCTCCTTGCATTAATGCCGTGCTCTCAACATCGCTACCAACTCGAGATTGGCCTGGCCTGGCCCATTTCGGTCTGCTGCGACTGCTGCTTCTTCAGGAAGCCTGCCATCATACAGCGTGTCAAAGCCGGCATCTATCAACGGAGAACCCAAACAAGCCGGGCTGGACCGAGAAGCTGTTCTAGAATACTTTGTCCCAGCGCTTCTCGCAAGTCCTTAATGTCCGGAGCAGCCGTCTCGGTTTGACCTCTTTCCGACTGACTCGGGCTCAGAGCTGGACGTTTTCTGCTGACGCTTCGAAGGCAAAGTCTGGACCCAATGCGCTTCGAGCTTCTCGTCGCCTTGGGATGTGGCCGACGTTTGGAAAGCTTTGCTGTGAGAGTCGACGCAAGTCTTGCGACTCCGGTATAGTAGGGCGAGCTCTCCTCGGCTGCTTTCTTCAGCTCTGCGGCCACTGCCCCAGGACTGATCAACTCGCTCAGGTGCAGCTCCACCTGGGAGTCGGCGAGGCGGGGAGCCCGGGGAGCCCGGGGCGCCCGGGGAGCCCGGGGAGGAAGGGCCGAGGGCCGAACACCATGCGGGTCAACCTCGTGAACGTGGAAATCCTGCATCTGTCGGTCCATCTGTCCGTGTCTTCTAGTTCTATTCATCCTGCTTCTCATGAAAGCAGAGCAGACGAAAGCTAGTGGGACGGACGGGACAGCGGTGCACTGCAGATGCGAGCTGATGCTGGGATACTGGTAAGTGAATGTCAATGATACAGTGCTCCTTGTGTGCTGCGTTGCGAACTGGTCGGCAAGCGGCTGTCCAATCAAGTCTAGCAAAGAAGCTGAGTTCGCATGCATTGTCACGAAGCCTAGGGCGCTCTTAAATGTATGCTTGGTATGCTTGCCCTCCTACACACTCGTCAGTGCTTAACAACGAGTCCGAAAACATGCCTGCGATGAGGGAGACGTGAAAAAGTCTTTGTTCGATTGGTGTTTGTATTTGGTGTCGGTTACTGTTGATCCGGTCCATTTGTGCTGCACCTCGATGAATGATAGCAGCTCTGCTGTCAGGGGGGCGCCCTCAGCGGTCGAGGACTGACAAAGGACTGGCCCCCCCATCATCAGATGGCCATTGTCAGTCGGTGTGCAACCCTGGCGGCCGCCTGTGCTCGCGTCAATGCGGCGCTCGCCGGCTCCACGGTTGTACTAGTGCAAGGTACTGTTGACAGTGGAGGTGACTTAAGCATGCATGACACATCGAGCTTTGGACAGCGAGATGACCCTTAAAAAACTCGGACCTGGGTCAGGCTGCGAGTCTCAAGGCTCAGAAGTTTATGGAGGCTGTCTCTCCCTCACTTTTGGTCTTGCTCGTGCTTTACAGATGCAACATGTCGCAATGCTTCATCGCTGCGAATCACTCCTGCCACAGCGACTTGAAGATGCCTCACAACCGACACGTTCTCTTCGCAGTGCTACCACGCGCAACAACCTTTGAAACACCGAGTGGCCCACCGGAAAACCCAGGCACGTCTGGAGAAAGGTATTCCGAAATCCCGACCTCTCGCGACAAGCGGAAGTTCACGGAGCTTCGGAATGCTTCACAAAGAAGCCCATAAAGCTGCCTCATCTTCTCTCGGAGGAGTCGGAATGAGCATGTTGGAGTATGCCACGTTTCTTTCTTCGTGCATGCGCCGTGGTACTCGGGGGGTTTTTTACTCTTCCTGGACTGCGATGCCTGCGCAGGAACGCCACTGCTCAGCATGTGCAGTACCATCCGGTGCATGGCCCGGGATGCTTGCGAGTAAATTCTGCCGCGCGGCTGGATGCAATTGCAGTGCACTGTTTCGAAGACTGGTGCAGCCCAAGAATGCAGACCTTTTCGCGACAACGCTTCAGCAGCTGTCTAGGTCCAAATTATCTGTGCACAACACTGCTACATATTTCTACATTCGTAGACCCTGCTGCGACGGCAGGAGCGAAAACTGCAATCAATGCAACCTCAGTCTGTGGAAGTACTGCAGGTCGCGCTCGTTGATATCATTACGGCTATGCCGTGCAAAACTGCTACACTACACCTATGAAAAGTAGGACAGTTTGCCCTTGTTGTCATTCAGAAGCTCGAGCTGCGATGATGTCAGCTTGTCTTGGCACTCCTTCCATGTCTGTTGGCTTGATTGCTGCAGCTTGAGAAATGCCTGGATGGCAGATTGCACCTCCTTGCGAGCTGCCTCCTGTATGCCTGGCTTTCCATACGGCGCCACGGTCTGAATTGCGAGGCCAGACCACTGCGGCACGCCGCAGTCTGCAGCTGCCAAAAGCATGCAGGCCATGGTGCTAACGACTGAGCAGAATTCGCCGTTTTCTGCTTTGGTCTCGTCACGCTTGCCGGGAGCTCCTGCCATGGATTTCAGCGATTTCAGGCGCGAACGAATCTCCGGCTCTGCTTCTACCGTCAAGAAGCTTGCAACGGCACCGCGTGACACTGTTCGAATTTCAGGCTTACTGTTGCCCAGAGACCGCTCCGCAGCTGAGCGTAGCTCGGAATACAGAGAGCGTGCTTCAGGACCACCAGTAAGAAGCACAAAGAAATTTGCCATTACAGCTGGCTTCAGGCCTGCTGCCAAGGCTTTCTCCAACTCCTTATCCGGAATGCCATCGCTGACAAGGGATTTCAATGCTTTCACCATTGTCAGTTTGGTCCAGTGCTTGTCGTGATTCGGACCGGGCGCGACTGGGTGCGCAGCGCAGCACAGAGAGAGGGCGTGTGGGGCAATCGCTCGAAGCTCAAGGTCCCCATGTGCAGCTGCTGCAACTAGAAATCCCAGCAGTTCAGATGCTGACTCGCGAAGGCGAGTCGAGGTAAATCTTGCCAACGATGCATGTAACAGGACATAAACTAGGCCCGAGCTCTCGACGACATGTTTCGGTCTCACGGCCTCATCTCCCTCGCTTGTGTGTGCTGCGTTATCAGCCTGAAGCAACGGTGTAAGTCTTTGTGCTTCTGCACAAAACCAGGTCTCCAAGTGCGCAGACACCAACTTCAGTCCGGTCTCCGGCGTCGTCTCGAAGTCGGGCTTTTGGTGGCTGGCCGCCTGGACGATGAAGAAGAGGCCCCGAGCCACCTCCTCACGGAGCTGCTTGTACGGGTGGCCTAGTCCCTGCTCCAGTGTTTCCACTAGCTTCCTGCAAAAGCTCTCGTTCTGAGCCAAGATCTTGGTCGCAGAGGGCTCGATTAGCAGTGACATCAAGAGCCGCAAGCGCTTGAAGGAGTCGAAGGAAGAGCCCTTGTCACCGTCGGACAGCTTCTCATCGTATTCAAACCTGGGAACATGATCGGAGAGGGATCCCATCAGTGAAAAGAGGAGTGAGTGCAGGGAAGGAGTCGTCGCAGAGCCTTCCCCCCACAGCATCTCCCATCCCTTGCAGAGGGCAGCAACCTCGTGAACCTGTGCTTAACATCCGGCCTCGAACCCAACATTGAAATGTTGTCAATTGCGCTCTCTCAAGTTCAGGTGCACTGAAATAGATGACACATCCATCACCAACAGCAGAACCGTGCAACATGGTCAGGGCGTGTTTCTATGATCGACCTGGGACATGAAGTCACCATACTAATTTCTCGCCCTCTCCATCACCGCGTCGTTGTGCACGAACGCTTTTAGGTGTGTGTATCTAATCGATCTAACCTTTCTTATCTATTCGAAATTAATCTGGCTCTATTCTATTCTGCTTGGGTTTCAACCAATCTAATCTGTATCTCCATGCCGGCATGGATGTATGGATATTTGCATTCGCACTCGGGGCAACTCAGGCGAGGTTTACAGCGACATGAGGAAAAACCTCCTGTTTCAAGCGGCGACTGTAGGCACATTTGCCTTCCACCAGCACGACACCACTCCCGAATTTCCAGACTTCACACTACCTTCACATGGATGCATGTATACATAGTCACATAGTCATTCTGTACATGCGCATGCCTGCACCTTTTCTGTGGTATGCATGTGGGCGAAGCCTTCCATGCGATGAGTATGCCTCCATGTACGCAGCTGAAACCACCTACCTGACCTACCCTTCTCGCATACTGTTGGGCTTGAATGACAAATGTCGCATGGTGTGAATTGCAGCCACTCCGGCAACAAAAATCCGAGTTTCCGCACCCAAGCATTCAAGCATTTTCACCTGTCAAGGCAGCTGCGCCTGCTAACGGCAGGGTGGGCTGAGAATTGTCAACATCTCTTCCGGCCTGAGACTGGCCACCACCCCCCAAAGCGACGCTGCCGCTGGCGGATATGCAAAGACGATGGGACGAGGCCCTGCAGACATTCCTTCCATGTTTCAAAAAGCTTCGTCTCTATCATTATTTGGTCGCGCAGAGGACATCAGATGTGTCTCCTCTGCGGGCACGTCTTCACCGGGAAGCAGTGGAACTACAACACCGCGCTAACCAAAGGATCACTTTGTAGGTAGGGCATGAGAATCGAGAAAGTCTTGGAGGTTCGGCTGGATTGATCATTATCCACGCCTTCTTGTGAGGGCCCAACTTCGCACAGCCGTCGGGGGCCAAGCAAGACTCCGGACTTGGGAACTGAGTAGATTTGTGCGCACACGCGCGTAGCGATCTCTTGCCTTCGTGGCCTACCGCGGCCTTCGTTTGTGTGGCCACCTCCTCCGTGACGATGCGCTGCTTAAGACTCAGTGCACAAGCGGGGTCTAGCATGACATCCGAAGGAGCTCCAAAGTTCCACTGCTCGCATCTGCTCGCTTGATTGCTGCTTCTGCTTGAATCCTCGAAGGTTTTCAAACTGAATGAGAACTAGGACGTGCGGCAACGAGCTTCGTGCTAGGAACACCAGTTTGGGATAGTTTGGAAGCCCTTTGCCGTCACTGTGGGCAGTGGCAAATCCCAGCAGGCGTTGCGGAAATTGCAGTTGGGAGCACTGCGCCTGGCACCTGCGATTCAGGAACGATTTAAACAGCTGGAAAGCTGTTGTTAACAAAGCTCGCTTGTTGGAGGACTAGCAACAGAGTTAGGCGACACTAGGAATCTAATCGAATGCTTGCAAACATGTAAGGGCGCGATGTACTACCGAAACTGGTAGAACTAAACACTTGTGATTTACAATTATCGGGCGACAACGGTGTCGAGTCCGGGAGCTCCCCTGCTGTCCCACAAGATTCTGAATTCTGACATATCTTCGTCAGTTTACGCTGTGAAGCTTGCCAGCCCAGCTGTCGTCAGACCGGTTGGGCCTTGTGCTGTGTCTCATTAGCGATATACCCCGTGTATCCATGGCATGGATACACTTTGCCATGCATCCAAATTTCGCAGGCAAGCAGCCGGATGGGAGGTAGCGTGCAACTTAGAGCGTCGAATGCAAGATCGCCTTCGCCCCCGACAACGAAGTTGAACAGAGGGGTTAAGTACTGCAAGGCCCCGTCTGGCTCCACGAGTGATTTTGATGCGAACATGCGGGAGAGATCTGGCCGCGAGTAGCCAGTGGCAATGTAGCGAACTGCATCGCACCACGTCCCAAGACGTTCCTCTGAAGACTGCTGCAGAGCAGACAGGAACAGGGGCCGCAACTGGTTCCACAGATCTTTCTGGAGCTCCAGCATTTCCGGCTTGCGCACAGCTCGCAGCACTCCTGCCGAAAATTCAGCGAAAGCAGCATGGTACTCAGCTTCAGCGACGGGCTGAGATGCCAGCTCCTCAGCTCCTTTTTGGAGCAGCTCCACCAGTTCTTGACTGCTTAACAGAGCCATGAGCCTTTTTGCATAGCTCTGCCAGAACAAAGCATTCTGGAGCGAGAAAGCATGTGATGATCTTCGCAGCCAAATTCTGGGCCAAACATCAAAGTAACCGTGATGAACCATCACATTCACCGGTCCCCTCGTGGGCTCACTCTTCTGCCCCACCTGGTCATCTGCCGTTACCATCAATTCCTCATGATTCAACGGCGGCAACACCTTCAAGAGATTGTTGTAAAAGGCCGCATCCTGCACTCTCAGTTGAGCGAACTCTGACTGGCTGAGGGGAGATGCTTTCAGCATGAGCTGCAGGCTGTGCACAGCCAGTGCATGAAGCCCAGGTTGACCTTTCGGGTCCATGCACTTCACGAGCCAACGCCCCCACTGTGACCAAACCATCTTCACTTCCGCAGTCTCCTCCGCCGTCAAGCTTGGTGGAAGGCCCAGGCTGCCTAATGAATTCAACAAAGCAAGGCTCATCGTCGACGCCATTATCTGTGCTCTCCAGTGGCAATCTCCACGCTCGCACATCTGCAAAGCTTTTGCAACAGTTCGAACTGCCTTCATTCCACGAGCGATTTTGTTGGAAGCTGCCGGCTCAGATTCATCGGCATTCTCGTCTTGCAGTAAGGGTGTGTCGGAGCGCTGGCGTGTCTCCGCCCAGCACTGAACCTCACGGCAATCGAGCCAATGCCTCAACGCCGAAATCAGTTTTGCCACAGTGTTGGGCTTGACTTCGCACTTCTGTTCTTTGGTGTCGCTTGGCGGGGAAGAGCTTCCGGACTGAGCATTCAACTGCGTTGCCGCATAGATGGCTTCACAAAGTCCAAGCCCGACCGTCGCAGCATCATCAATGCCTCGGTGCTTCCAAAGCTACAGAAGTCTGCCATAAGCAAGAAACGAAGCGCAGCCTAAGCCCTCAGCATTCACTGAGGCAGCCACCACGCCGCCAGACAGCACCTATGAGGCCATTGATTCGCCCGCCGAGGGCTGACGCAAGACCACACAAGGAATCGTTGAGACGCTGCTGCTCCTTATCTGCACCATCACCCGTCAGGGACGAGCACTGGGCGGCTGCCTGAGTCTCCTTCGCCAATGCAGGCAGCAGAATATCACGAACCAGAGGCCATCGGCCGCCCTGATGATGCTGGATTGACATGGTGACAATCTCAAGTGCTCTAGCACGGACTGGTTCAAAGCCGCTCGTAAAAATCTGTCTCGCAACTGCTTCTACCAGCTTCCGGCGCTGTCCGCAATAGCGGAATCCGGATCGACGTTCGTGGACACGACCTTCCATGGTTTCAGCGATGCGCTCCACCCACCACACCCGTGGAAGATCGCGCCATCTCGAATGAGGGTGAAGCTGATCCATGGACGTGGAATGCCAGGCGAGGGCCTGAGCTTCCTTGTCGACATGGCGCAGGCTCGGGAAGAGTCGCAGGCTGCTAGGGTGGACGTCTCTCCACGCACTGCTCAGCTCGGCGACGCACTTGAGAAGTTTCCGCATCACCCTCGAAACGTCAATCTGGTCCAACTTACCGGCTTGAGCGACACCATACTGTTCTTGAACGGCCAGTTCGTTGAATGCAGACCGAACAACCGGGAAGAGCCACCCATAGATAGCCTCTCCAGTATTGCCAGCCACTTTGAGGTTCTTTGGCAGCTGCCTTGCCTCAAGTTCATCGCTGTTGCGCTCGTCTGGCCACAGGTCAGATGTGCCCCTCAGAACCTGATTGATTAGGCGGGTTGCGAGAATGATGCCATACGCGAACTTCTTCTTCGGTGGCAAGCTAGTGGCTAACCCATCGAGCCAGCTGGGAGCCTCTGGAAAGTCTCCCCCACTTAGACTGGGAACCTCAATGATGGAGCTAAGGAGTTTGCCAGCTTGGTCAAGGGCCCCGAAGACCAAGCTTCGTGCCCAGGCCACTTCCTCCTGGGAAGGCACATGCCAGCTGACGGATGCTAAGGCGCTTGGAGAGGCCGAGGCCTCCTGCAACCACCAGGGCCCTTTGACTCCCGACCACAGCAAGCAGGACAGAGCCGCTCCGTCGGCGGTGCTGCTGCGTCGACGGTCCATCAACCCCTGCCACACACTGGAGTCACAAAGCCTGTAGTCAGTCTCTACGTAGATGGCCGTGATCGCGTACAGGACGCGGCGGAGAAGCTTCATGCCAAGCTTGGTCACCGCCTCTCGCTCATCCAACAGTGCAGATCTTATCACAAGCTCCAGCTGCGTCTTGTGCGCAAGCAAGCATGACCCGCCTGACCTTACCAAGGAACTGAGAAGTGACAGGAACCATTTGGCTTCGCTCTCTGAGACCCCTATTTCATGAAGGGGTACTGCTGTTGATCGACTGGCAAGAATCTTCTTGAAGAACATCGGCAGCATCATGGAGAGCGAGATCTCCGGAGATGCACGAGCAATGGCAAATATGACCTGGCCAGCAGGTTTCACTTGATCTGGTAGTAGGTTGCTGCTCACAAACTGGGACACCTCCTCCACCATCTGCTTGTACGTTTCTTTGTCTGTCTGGGTGGCTACGAGGCAAAGAGCTCCATGCAGCAAGCCTGTGCAAGTACCCTCCATTGAAATCTTGCCTTGTTTGGCACCTCGTGGCTTGGGAATTCTTGTGACATAGTCGCAGGCACGCTGAACAAATTCGACTGCGAAGGCAGGCAGCATGGACGAAACAATGCCTGTCGCACTGTAGTCAGGGTCTCCACTCTCCATCTGGGCATCTGCTGGAAGTGGCCACTGGATGTGGCGGAAAGCGCTGCCAGAGGGTTTGTCTCTGAGTTCCCAGTCATTCATGTCTAAGCAAGGCATCTGAGAAAACACTGACGTCAATAGCCTCAGGGCACACATTGTCTTTGATACATCGGTCGGGTCGATCCCGAGCAACGTCAAAGGGAGCAGCTCTCCAACCACAGCCGGCATTTGGCAGGTCAGAGCTGGCATGATGGAGACGAAGACCCGCAGAAGCGTGGCGTGTCTCCCAGACATTGACGGATCATTCAGCACCTCAGTAGCCTGTACGACCATTGACTGGAAGTCGACACGAAAGGGGTCAATGGAGGAAGACGGGTCAAACGCAACCAATCCTGGCTGCATTGCGGAAATTTTGGTGAGCCTCGACAGATTGTCCAGCGAAGTTACTACCTCATGTGCTGATCGCACGGTCAAGAGGTCACGCACCAAAGGTAGCAGCAGCTTCAGGAAAGCTCGGTCGGCTTCTGCTGTCAAGTGCTTCGCCTTGGGGGCAGTCGTGGCCAGCAAACGCTCTCGACTGATCCGTTTGAAATACTGCGATGTCAGGTTATGCAGAAGTGTTGTGCAGTGCCATAGCCACTCTCCCTGCGAAGTTGCGGGTGTGATGAATGGCCGCATGCGACGCAGGAGCAAGGTCAGAAGCGTCCATATGGACTTCGGCTCAGCTGGGGGAGCCGGCTGAGCCGGCTCCGGCTCCAGGAGGTAGACGAGGAAGATGGTGACCTCCCTCCAGGCGGTCTGGCTGCCCATGAACACCGCATCAACTTCTTCTGGAATTGGGTAACGGTCCAGATCTGGAGCCCTCTCCCCTTTTCCATCCACCGCCTTGGCAGCCGGAGATCCGAAGGGAATGCAGAGTGTACGAGCAATCTTGTTCATCAAGTACGGTAGCTGCTCTTGAAGCTTGCTGAAACACTCTTCAGCCCTACCCGCAGAGCCCGTTTGGCTCAAGGCATCCTCTACCTTGTTTGCCCAGTGGAGCTCCGCATATCTGCCCAGCGAGTGGAACCACATGAGGTCAAACTTCGGAATTAAGCCCTCGGGCAACCTTGACCACCACGACCACAGTCTGCCATCCAAGATTATTTGCGGTGTCATGACCCTTGGCGTGGTGAAGACTAGCATCTTGGCGTAGACGAGAGAGTATACGTGCAAACTATCAACTTCCTTGGCCAGTTCCGCCGTTAGTTCGACTGCATCTTCGACTGGGATGCAACCGTGGAAGTTGGCGAATGTTGAACAAACGTTCACAAGTTGCAGTACATAGTTTCTGCGCTTTGAATTGCTTGCGGAACAGTCGGTCCGTGGGCTCTTACGGACTTCCTCAAAAATCAAGCGAAGAGGTACCCGTACATCCACTTCTCTCCGAAGAGCATCTACCTGAGCAATCTCTTCTTGATTCGAAACCTCGTCCCGCCAAATTGGCAGGATGTGCTCTGCGTCTGTGAAGTGCAACCATGTCCGGAAGCTCTCGAGGATCTTGGCACTGGCAGAATACCCATGCAACGGGCGTCCAGGCCGTGACGTTGAGCCTGCGATGACGAGCTTCCAAAGCGCACGGAGCACTGCGAGCTTGAAGTCGAGTGTAGTCGGTGCCTGCAATTCCTCCAAGATCTTCAGACACTTCAAGCCGAAAAGAACCTCTGTAGAGTCTGGAGGCGCTGGATCGCCTGGCCATCGATGGCTTTGTTCAGTCAAGTGGACAAACGACGGCCGTGGCCTCAACGAAAGAAGGTGCTTAAATGCCGCCAAGGCGCAAGACAGGAGCCGGAGAACAAAACCCTGCCGGGCTGTTGTGTCTGCAAGAAACCCGTCTCGCACTTCCGCGGGAAGGTACCTAAGATACTGCTTTCGTGGCCACGGCACACAAGGTGATGCAATCCTTCTGGAAGCACGCAACGCATTGCTTTCTCAGCCTGAGTCGCTGTGGAAAGTTGCTGAGCTCTGCCATCTTTTGATGGTGCAGCTTGCTTTCATCTTCACCCGCTTGCGCCATGTTGGCACTCTGCAACGAGCAGTGACTATGAATGATTTCTTGCCGAAGACCTAGGACAGGGAGCTGTAGCACTGTAGGGTGAGATGGCTGGCATGCGTAGCTTTACTCGCAATCTTGGCTGCAGAATGTCATGTCTCCTCATGGATGACTCTGGCCAAAGGCAAGGCGCACAATGTCAAGCTAAATCCTACCACGTTGAGGTGCGACTGCATGTCTACAAAGCTGCGAGCGAACCTTTAAATGTTGTGCCATCTTCCCGTCACCAGCCATGCAACATCAGATCCGGCCGATCGACTGGCTTGGCCCCCAAGCGAGGCGCTGTACAGGTTGCCCAGGTTCCTGGGCGAGCGAGGCCCCGCTTGAGTGTGAATTAAGCCATTAAGTATCGCAGCACTGGCAGGTGCCTGCCCATGTCTGCAGATCCGAGGCCTGGATGCATGGCTTTATTCTTTGTAAGCCGACACATCCCTGCGCGCAAAGGCTGCTTTGGCAACCCTGCACGAAAGCGGTGCGTGAGACATGACTTGGCCATGCAGCGCCGATTTCCGGATCTCACTCCAACACTGTCATTTCCAGATCCTGCCAAGCTGGTAGGTTTAAGGCCTCGCCTGCGGCAGCTTGCATGAACTGCTCGGCAGCTTGTCCCTCCTCCGCCTCCTCCAACGGCGACCATTCGGCCTCCTCCGGCACCAAAGCTCTCTCAATACCACGCACCGTACGTTGAGGCTGTCGGCGACGGAATCTGACAAGCAAGCTTCTGCATTAACCGAGAGACGGGGGCCCTTTGAGTGCTGAGGTTCCCACGCAAAGAATGCGACACCCGCCGCAAGCAAACCACCACCCAAAATCACTTTCCTTAGTCACTTCACTACAAGTCATAGCAATCACCCAGTGCAAGCTAGGCATGCACTGCTTCCAGTGCTTCCTGTGACAGTGAAGTCTCGCACCAAACGGCAACCTCCATCTCCATGGTAGCTGCGCATAAGCAGGGAGAACCTCCCAATAAAAGGACCTGGGCGCTGGACAGTCCATGCTTGCATCCATATGGGCCTTTGCCTATAGTCAAAAGAAGCCAACATGCGGAGGCGCAAAAACCGCCTGAATAAAGCTGAGGTGCTGCATCGCCTTCTCGCCGCACCTGCATGCAGCAGACTTGCTCTCAGCTGCCGTACCAGAAGATCCAACTTCGATTCTGCTCGAGGCACTTTGGTGGTCCGGATATTGCTCCTGCAATGCCATCCATGACCACGGCTCCAGCACCGGCAAGGGCACAAGTTCTGAGAGGGAAGGTCACCTTCAGATCGCAGTGATGATATGAGTCTTTCCGGAATCCTGTTGTAATAAATAATGTTAAATACATCTCAAAGGGGCTGTGAAGTGCTCACACTTCTCGTTGTCGCGGCAGCGCTTTTGGCATTCCCTCGCAATTGGGTGGGTATTCATGCTGACTTATTACTATAAGGTCAGGACTCTGAACACTATCAAGACGGAATCAGCATATAAGCTAGCTCCGGCCAGTGCAGCTAAGCGACAGGACAGCATCTTGCTCCTTCGGAAAGTCCTGAACAACAAATGCGAGCTGTTGGCGGTGAAGAGGGTCGTCTGGGAGAGTCGAAAGTCGAAAGACGATCGAGCAAAGACACCATGCCCGGCCGGTCTTCCTACTCACACTTCGTGTGCTGCTACACATGGTGTGACCCTCACGCTTCAAAGCGCCATTCTTCTTCTTCTTTCTGGGCAGTCCTTGGCGGCCAAAGTGGTCAGGGCGCCAACTGTGGCTGGGAAGGAGCTCCCCCAGGACATGCAGGCAAAGTCGACCGGTACCTTGGATCGCCTACTGAATTTCCGACACACTTCACACCCGCTACACTTCGCAACGAGCCATCTGCAGGCCAGGTGCGTAAGTGTTATGGCCCTTGTCAATCAAAAGGTTTTTCTCCTGAGCAAAAATGCCGCTCGGTGCGTGTGCCCAAGCACAGCCCGTCAACCCAGCCTCGATATCAGCCCAGCATTCTGGGGGTCCTGAAATCCACGATGGGCTGAAGGCCTCTCTCGCATGAAGGCGGGAACGTCTCAAAGCAGCCCAGTCTGCGTTTGGTTTCACCCCCGCCTCTGCAAGCGCGGAAAAGCCGGCCAAGTGGCAGCTGCCCTGTTCTAAGCCTGGAGCAACCAAGAAGGAGAAGTGAAAGCCTCGGGTATGGACGGTCTCTTTCAGAGCCGACACAAAGACTCATCACTTCTACACGTATGGCACCAGAGACAGTCCAAGGCACAGCCCTGTTGCTCAGAACATCTCTTTCTGCAATCTGCGATGGTCGTCAATATCATTGGAACTTCAGGCATGTCCAGAGGCATGAAGGAAACCTGGCTTCAAGCCAAGTCATTTTCTTGCCAGGTGTGGCTCATGCATTGAGCATCATCGAGCAGTCTTTAGCTCAACTTTTGCAAGCACAAGGTCACAAGGGTTCCCTAAGACGAAACAGACGAGGCATTGAAGCGAGGCGCGTCGCTTTCTGCACACTTCAGTGAAGAGGGCGTTGCCGCGTGGGGCCCGGCGACCGGTATCTTCATCGCTGTGGTCGTCGTGGTCGTCGCCTCGGGGCCGAAACTGCAACTGGCTGCAGCCAGCTTCCATGCCTTCAGAAGCACCAGCCACGATCGTCTTTAGGGCCCAACATACTGGGTGATCACAGGCGACTCCGACGACAAGAACGTCTTCAGCTCTTCCAGGGCCTTCGGGCATCTCTGCGCATGGCATCTGCACTTGAATCAAGGCTTCGGAGTCGGCCTCGTGCAAAGTTCGGTCCAGAGGGGCGGAGCTCCAAGCGAAGTAGGCCGCCCACTTCCTGAGCGCCGTCGTACAACTCAGGCAGAGGCAGAAGCGAAGGTCGAAGCCAGGGCCAACACATGTTCAGCCCCGCCAGGCCCAAACCCGCAAAGCGATGGTCCTGGGACGCTGCACCTTGGAAAAACTGGCGCAAGACTGGGGCAGGGTCTGAGATCGGCTGGGCCCCTGACGCCGCAGGAATTGCTCCATGTCGACCGTGCTCCTCCTGCACATCTCCATGGCCACCGAACCGAAACGTTCCCTGTCATCCCGCAGAGGCGCGGGCCGTGAAGCCACCAAAGCCATGCCATCATTTGTCAGGTCTGCGCTGGAAGGATCCGATGTCCCGTCACCTTTGGCCAAAGCGAGTGCCGCCAACCAGCCATCGACAGAGTCCCCCAGCTTGCGAGAAGTTGAGGTCCACGCAGGTGCTGGTGTACAAACAGCAGCCGTCGGATGCAGAGCGGCTCTTGCAGCTCGGCCTTCGACATTCGTACAAGTTGCCATGCTCCACTCTGCGAACGCATCGCTGACTTCACGCAAGCAGGACCAGAGGACAGCCAAGGCTCTTCGGCATGTCCTTGGACAGTCGGCTGCGCACAGGGCTTTTGCAAACTATGCTTTAAGAATGCGCTTGAAAACTCCCGCAAGCGCGATCAGACGGAGCAACCGGAGGACTAGGCCAGACACGTGCCCTCGTGTCATGATGCAATTTCAACCCAAGTTCTGCATATGTGGGCGAGCTCAGGATATCCAGCGGACACCAAGGCTTTGGCGCCACCCCGTCCACAACACCTGACCGAGCAGCTTGTGAAGTCAGCAGGGCCGGCCATGTCGAGTCAAAAGGTGCGAGATTCTACCGACATCTACCGACGCACGCCTGGAATAAAGCATCGGTCGCAGGCTCCATTATAGCTCCGCGTGCCTGCCAGATGCCGTGCGCATAGATGCTCAACTTCGAAAAAGGAAAGGCAAGGTATGGGCATCCGACGGCATCCGCCAACGAAGCCAAGGATCAATATGGACCGTGGCCATCCAATGGTTGGCATGACCAGCTGGTCCCTTTCCTTCGGAGCCATGCGAAATGCAAGAGAGGTGCAGTGCCAGGGAGCTTGGCTCGGAGCTGGGCCTTGGTCGTTCGGCCGAGTGGCGAGAGCGGGCAGGGCCTCTCGAGGACTTCGGCGTCGACGAGGTCGTGGCTCTTCAAAGCACCGGGCACGCCCAAAGAGTATGCAACCTATCACAACATTGAATCTGCAGACAGGTCTAGAGTCTAGATACAATCTGAGACTGTTGAAGCGCGAATTGAAGGTGCGAACCATCTCAATGCGTCGCTCGTTTGCTCGCGGATCGCAGCGACCACGCCAGAATCCCAATCCTTAGGTTTCCACGACTCGTGCTAAGTCAAACTTCTTGCAGCCTGCGTCCAACAACCTCAGAGATTTTGCCTTGGCTCCGAGGTATGCCTCTTCTCCACTCGCTAAGAAGTCCTGGCAGTGACCAACCTGCCCGGGCCCGCAACAAAGGGAAACGACGAGCGAGGAACTCAGCGAGGCCACACAGTTATACGCAGTTGCCCGTGACAACAAACTTGTATGTACGGGCAGTGATGACCGAAGCAGAGTTCTCGACTCGAAGATGGATGGTTGGTGCAAATGCCTGCCGTCAGGACCAAAGCTTAGTTCGGGCCTCGCAATTTGCTTCGCAGGCAGGATGGATGTCAAACTCGACGCCTGGGAGTGTCAGCCGTTCTCATGCTTCCGGAAAGTCAGAAACCCACGTAAGCATGTCGTGACTAGGCGCAGTAATCCACTTTCTTGATCTTGCCGTCCAGGCCAAACTGCCGTTTGTAAAGGCCTCGCCAAATCAGGAAGCAACCAACCACCTTCAACGTCGGTAGCGCAGAAGGACACATCCTGCTACCACTAAACAAATCGAGTCACTGTTTGTGCAGTTCATTCGGAAATCGAGCCAGTCTTTGCACTTGCGCTTGCCGCAGTCCTCCTGGGTAATTCCGACCTGCAGCAGGGCACTAAACAACAAAGACCAAAGCGTTCCGCGAAGTCGCAACACAATCGATGCCAAGGTGCGAGATCGTCCCATTTTACCACTTTTGCTTTCCCATATGTGTACACGCAGTTTTGCTCTCCCGTCGGGTCGGAGCCTTGTAAAGATGGACATGCTATGATTTCCCTCTGTTTGCACTTCATGGCCGCCTGGACTTGTGCTCTCCGCCGCGAAGCCATCTGCACAAAGACCACCTGCCCAGATCGCCCGACAATGCGATTGAACCACAGAAGACCCCACCCCACAATGATAATGCCACTGCCTTGGATGATAGTGTTGTCCTTCGTCAGTTTCAAGCAATGCGGATTGGGGTCGCTCTTGGAGCCTTTCCTTGCACGACGACGTCAGTCGCAACCCCAAGAAGCGCAGCACACAACCAATCGGCCACAGCCCACATACACCAAAGGCCGTCAAGGAACTTGTCCCAGGTGAGGTTCGGACACCAGTTGCCTGACGAAGTGCACAACATGATAAGGCTGAATTCTGACAATGTCAAGTTTAACATGGCAACAGACTTTCTCAGGCTGCATACAAGGTGCCGAGCGACATCCAGGCATACGGCATGTCCCGTGGGAAACGCACGTCGCAGTGCAAGTTCTTGGCTTGGATGCTTCGGCGACAACGGAAAGTTACGAAAGCCTCGAGCTGATATTGATGACAAGGTGCTGTACAAGGTGCGATGCCGACGAAGTTGCCCTTGATTCCATCGCTGCTATCTTGAGACTTCTTCATGTAAACGCATGGACACCGTTTCACTGCAGGCGCGTAGGACTGCAGGATCGTAAGACGATACAGGAACCCCCCGGCATAGCTCTTGTCACGTGCGAGACGCGAGACCCACGTGCACATGCGTGCACATGCTGAATCCCTCTTTTCATACAGTGGCGACTTGGGAGCTGTGAGAACTCGCGAGTTGACGTTCTCGAAATTCTTGCTTCTCCTCTTTCTGTCTCTCCGACCGAGTCGCGAGAGCGCACGCACGAGAGGGAGAAAACCCGCTTGAATTTTCGAAGCGGCCGGAGGTGTTGGGCCGGGATGCTACCAATAAAACATACCCGTCGCACGTACAAACTCGTATCTCTTCTTCCACACAGCCAAGAGGGACAGCGGTTTGTATCTCTCCCTCTCTCTCTCTCTCTCTCTCTCTTTGCTGTTGCATCAAGAGGGTCTAGCAGCGCCAGGCAACGAACAAACTCGTATGCGCTTCTGAGTTTCAGTTGTAAGCAGGCCGAGAAAACAAATCCATGGATAAGTTCAAGGTGCCTTGTCTGCGATCATTGGCAGTTGAGCTGGATTTGTTGCCTTGCCCCAGTCGTAGGTCACGAATGCACCAAATTCACCCTGCAAAGCATCAGACCTGTGCAGAATGGTGCTCGGGTTTTTGATCCTGAACCGGTGGGCTGTGATCGCATCCACATGATACTTTCGACTTGTTCTGATCGGACTCTGCAGATGCTCGGTCAAGATCTCGGTGTGCACATACTTGATCGCACCGGCCAAGTCGGCAATGTCATCATCCTCCATCGGATGAGTGTCAACTGCAGCAGCTGCCATACATCGGTAAACGTCGAAAGACATGGGCTCGTCAAGCATAGGTGAAACATGGAGCGCCATCGGCTTAGGCGGGGCTGCTGCAGCCGCAGGCTTCACCACAGCTTCCTTAGCCTTCGGCTTTGTAGCGAGAAGCTCCATATCATGCTTCGATGGACAAGGATGGAAGTCCTTCCCGCCGCAAAACCGGCCTCAACCGCTGCCACAGAAATCGCGCGAAGCTCCCACAGTCTACGATTGCCAAGCTGACTTAGGCCCTAGCAATGGTCATGGCCAAGCGCGCCACACCCAAGCCCAGGACAGGAAGCATCATAGAAACACCGCTGTGCTTTTGAGGACTCGCATGGGCACTTCGCGCTGTGGCCTTGGATATGAGCGCTGTTCCGATAGCTGGTCTGCTGTCAGCCATGCTTTACTTGCCGAAGCTTCGATATGCTGAGCGCTCTGCCGGCATGAGACGTCTTCGCCTCATGCCCTCCTAAGAGCACGCTCGGAACATCCGAGGAGTGCCTGCCAGTCGCCGCAGGCTTGCTGGTCTTTTCTTTGGATTCCTTTGACCCATCTTCCGGGTCTTTCGTCTCCGAAGACTTCGGAGCATGATTTGGACAGTCTTTGAACTCGCCCGAACCACAGAATCTGCATTTATCCTTTCCTTCCGCTCCACACCCAAGTCCAGGGCAGGAATCATCGTAGAAACATTTAAGTCCAGACTTGCTGCAGTCGCACGTATCACCTGCAAAAGTTTTCCAGACACACAATCAAGCTCAAGCAGTCCACGAAACACAGGAGTTGTACCCCCCCCCCCATGATGGCCTGGCCTGCTGCGAAGATCCAAAAGACTTGCAAGAGCGCTGCCGTGAAGATCCACATGGCGATGCTGTCTTCAATTGAACGTCTAGGCGAAATACGCCGATATCTCCGTATGCGGCAGTCCTCACCTAGTCATTGCATTGCAAAGTTGCATCGTCCAACGCCTGGAGTTCTAATCATCCCGGATCGTGAGCCACACTGCTGTCAGCCAGTTAACAAAAAGTCGGTGTACATTCCACTCCTGCTTCCCAAAGCCTGTCTACTCTTTCAATTCTGCCTTGGTACTCTGCTATAGCACAAGTCGCACGTGGCAATGCTCTAAAGCAATCAGTCGATACTACAAGACATACCTCCACTCCACTCGCAATTGAAAATGCATGCTCCGGAGATTCGGGTGTCGCGACTGAGAGTGTTCCAAAACAAGTGCATGCTTGCTTCTCGGCTACTCCACTCGGATTGACAAGATTTCCTCAACTGCCCAGCTTTGTCACGAACATGCTTAGAGATGTGCTGCTCCTTCTCGGTTGAGACGGGCATGATTGTCTTTCGTGCCCGCCGGTAGGTATACGGCGGTATACACGCCATCAATCCAGCTCAACTCAAATGCACTGCCATGGGCCGAACATGTAAACGGCGCATGCAGGCCAAAGCAACGTGTTCGGGGCCAACACACGACAATGAACAACAGAATGAAACCCCAGCCTAAAAAATGCTCAGGCAGCAAACCCACTGTTGCTGGCAAAGAAATCGCAGCGCTCACTGCATAGCGGCACACCTTTTCTCTCTAGCAGCTCGGTCCCTTGAGCCAGTTGTCGTCATCGGAAGTCTTCCTGCTGAGCAACAAGTTCTGGTCAAGAGTGCTTACCTTCGACAACAGGATAGTCGTTACAGCTCCCCGAAATTGGGGGGTTGACCAGAACGTCTCAGCATACTCCGTGACCAGCCGGGCTACCGAAGCAGATCTCTTCGGAAACGTCTACAAGGCTCAGACTTCCAGTGCGAAGAAATTGGTCCATGGCACCGTTGGCTTTCATCGGGTCAGCCTTTGTCAAGGCGTCCACCAACATCTTCTGGTGAGGGGCCCATCGCACCATTGAGCAGGAGTCTTGTAAATCTTTCACGATGATGGCCAGCTCTAAAGCAGACTTGCGGTCCTGCTTCCCTTGCGGGTGTTCCTTCATGATACAATCAAAGAGCGACTTGGCGACAGGGAGTTTCTCCACTGCTTCAAGGAGACATCGTGTTGAACCGCATCCCTGATCATGATTTGGAGCCAGTCAACTTCGTTCAGCATCTGTAACATGGCTTGCGTTTCGCCTCCAAACGTGGAAAAGACTTTGCGGCGAAGCTTGCTTGACCTCCAGGAAAGAGGGGAGGCCTTGACTCACTGATTTCCGACAGGCCATGAGCCAGCGGTCAGGATCATCCAAGCGCCCTGGGTGTTGTCTGAAGAGAGGTTGTCCTCGTCGAGAGTGTCATACTTCGAGCCGGTCCCTCCAACGTCTGATACTGCGAGAAATGCCATGGAGGAAGGCTCGTGCCTCCAAATGGTGAGAGGTCTTCCCGCGGTGTTGCGCAAGAAGTTGATGTTCTTGTTCAGCACCACGACGTGTCGACAGTCGCCTCCTTGAGTTTGCTCGCCATCAAGGAAGCTGTGCCGCATACCTCTGGCCTGGTCTCCTTCGCCACCCAGTTCACCTTGTAGATGGCACTCCGAAACCCTTCGAACTCTTCCTTCGTCAAGGGGCTCTCCTTCTGGGAGCGACGACCCTTCAGCAAGGGAACTGGGAGGATCTGCTCGGTGATATACTTCTCTTGGTGGATCAGGATGCCGTCAGGCAGCACCTTCACCATGCGGCCGGCATACTCGGCCTCGTCGTCCTCCCACTTTCCAAACTTGAACCTGGCTTCGAAGCGCTGCCGAAGGCTGATCTTCGGGTCACAGCTGACGATAAAGATAAAGTCGTCAACCTCTATCAGGACCTGGGCCTGGTTGTTCTTGCGCTGGTCGAAGCGAGACCACCGAGAAATTTGGTGACAGTGTTCCGTCAGGCCGCGGGCGCATCGTCCAGGCCGTACACCGGCACCTCGATGGATATGACGGCACCAGCCTCTAGTTGAAGTCTTTCACAAGGTTCCGCGAAGATCGGCCCTTTTGGGCGCTGAGCTTGTCTGACTGGCAGAAGGCATTCTTCACATCGGTGAACGAGAACTGGTGTCCTAAGTTCAATCCCACCTGCAGGAAGGACATGATGCTTTCGGTAGCCGGAGTAGGAGAGAAAGTGGTTCAACTCGGCAGTGTCCGGGTCAACATGTCCGGCAATGCACCTGCCCGAGTTGGCTTTCCAGCACCCCGTTCCGGGCTGGGGTTTCTTTCTCCGCACAATCCTGGAGTTCAGGATCCGTTCAGGATAGCGACGCCGGACATCTTCTGCTTCCTTGCTCTCGTAGGACTCGGACAGCTCGAGTCTTGAGGATGGCTTCCCACTCGATGGCATCGCTCTGTTCAAACAGCTTTCTCTCCTCAGCTGACAGCTCCTTAAGATTCACCTCGTCGGACCGACTTGCCACGAACACGGGGTGACCTTCTGAGTCCAAAGCAAACCAGGTTGCAAGCTCGTCGTCCGCGGTTTCTTCCGATGCCTGCCTAGATAGCAGAGGATCACGTCCTCGAGCCACAGCATCCAAAAGGTTCCTAATGGGTGGCAGGTCTGGCTGAAGAGGGAGCAGTTCCTTGAAAGGGATTTGTACCCGAACTCGATGCCGCAGTGCCTGAAGGATCGCCGTCATCTGCCCGCTCGCTAACTGGATCTGCTCGAAGTTTTCGTCTCGGCATCTTGGATTCGCGCTCGAGCTGTGGTCCTGGACGATCTTGTAGAACATCGCGTGGAGCTCCCCGATCGATTGACATGTCTTCTGGCACGGATGGCAGTGGCTCTAGAGCCTCAGGTTCCTGACCGGCTCCTGCACAGACGACCTCCTGGACTTACTAACCGACATCTCTCGACCTCCTTCTGCATTAGCCCCAGCGGGTAGAGGCGCAGGCACATGTGCGGCTGGAAGAAGGCCTGGAGGTACAGGAGGTTCGATGATCGGGGCTGGCATGGCAGCTGGGACATTACCCGCCGATGCGGCCTCAGCCATAGGCACCCCTTCACGACCGGGCGCAGATGATCATCTTCTCGCGGTGGAAGTTCTCGGCTGACGTCCACAGCGCCAGCCTGACCGCCGGAAACAACTTGTCTAAGTAGTTCGCCAAGTCCTGGTTCAGACGCTAGTTCGCGGCCGAGCACTTCAGAAGGAAACGCTGGGCGAAGTTGTTCTGGGGAGCAACGCCACAGCCTTGTTCGCATGGCAACCCAAACGACAGATCTAGTGTTGAGTACAACGAGGCCCGGGCCACCCAGCGAGGTGTCGGGTGCAATGTGTCTCCCGCCTTGCCTCGGCGAAAACAGTAAACCCACTGACCCGGACTCCACATCCTGGCCGGAACAGACGAAGTGCGAATGGCCCGGCGAACCACCTCTTTGCTGGTCGCCTGCATGGCGGCCTGCCTCGCGCTCTCTCGAATCGCATTTCGCCGTCTGAACTCTGCTCCAGCTTCGTCAAGACCTCCAGGGTCGCGGTAAGCGTCAGACAGACAGCGGAACCAGCCCTCCGGTGTCATTCGACAGCAGCTCTCCCGGCACTCGAGGAAGCTCTCCAAAGACCAGCTGCACCGGGGTGTAGCCACCTGCATTGAACCATCGGTTCTTTGCCTCTTGCTTCAACTTGCCCTTACGCCAGCCTCCATGACGCTCGGCTCGGGAGTTTTGCCAAGGCGACTCGGGGGCGGTGACGTGGTGAAGTATTCCTAGCTGCTCTAGCCCACGCTCGAACACAGAGCGAAACTCGTTTCCTCCGTCCGTGACAATCATCTGAGGTGGACCCAAGTACTTGATCCACGAACCCAGCAATGCCTTCCAGGAAGCGCTGGCGGTAGGCGTGCCAGGACCCCCAGAGATCCTTTGCACGATGTGATACCCTGTGCCATGACAAACCAGGCTGAGCACTGGAATGTTCTGATCCCGAAAGGGAAGGTAGAAAACGTCCACCGAGAGCACCTTGTTGAATGCAAACGTACGGGGACATTGAGCCTTTCGCCGGTGATCTGGACCATGTTAGGTGTCGCATGCTTGACACCGAAATTCATCTCGAACATATCGGAGAACGCATGTCTTAGCGCCCGCGGCCTTGAGAGTGCGAAGGAGCCGATCCCGAGGAGGATGTCCGGTATTCACATGGATCTTCTTGACGAGATTCTTCTGCGACTCGGACAGCGTCTCGCGTCCCTCCTCCGCCGTCGGTTCGGCGTTCTCCGGCTCGTCCGTGGGCTCTTCCAAGTTGTCGTCCTCGTTCGTGACCGGATAGGAGGTTTTGGAATTTCCTCCACCGGTACTCCAAACCATGTAAGTGTCGAGCAGCGCCTGAGTAGACACGCTCTCGAAGACAGAGACTCCACTCTGGTCGTTGAGCTCGAAGCCAAAGTCTTTGAACTCCTGAACTCGAGTAGAATTTAGATCCACTGAGGAGCGAGTCTGGAAGGCGGTGATGCTCCATCTCGTCCCACTCCAGGGCTCAACACCGTGACACAGCCGAGGGTCGAAACATACCATCTTCCTCCGATGAGGTATAAGACGACCCGGGACTGTCTTGCCAGGACGAACTTCTCGACTGTCGCGACCGGACGAGTCCTCGACCCAAAGCTTTCCACCAGTGAACTTCCCCAGGGCAATGCTGTGGTTGGCGCCGACATTAATGATGTTGCTGTGGTTCTGGAGACGGTTGCCGTTGCAGATCACGAGGGAGGACCTGGCAGAGCTTGCCCCATGGTACGTCATGAACTGGTTGAGATATTCGGTGACCTGTCTCAGCGAATGAGTAGCCCTGGTGATGCCGGAAAAACGACCATAAGTGAACTTTGACCTAGAAGCACGTAGTGACCCGAGCCGTCCGCACTTCTCCTTCTACGAGATGACGGTGGCCACTTGGTGCTCATGTAGCAGCCTTAGACACGAGGACATGGAGAAGTCCTGAGCTTCTATGCGCTTGCCAGCCAATCGCTCATGTTCAGTGGTAGGACTCTCGGAAGACTCGACTGTTGCCAAACACACTGAATTATGGACCCCGACGCTTGTAGTGCATGAAGTAAAGGAGTCATCTGTCCTTTGCCGTTGATCTTTATGGACCCCAACGCTTGTAGTGCATGAAGTAGATGAGTCTTCTGCCCTTTGCCGTAGAGCTTGGTGAAGACACTCGGAGTTGGTCGCCCACGTGGTACATGAAGTTCTCCCAACGAGCAGCTTGGACCTTGGAAAATCGTCTCGCAGCTTTCGATTCCGCCACACATCATGTTCATGAGGAGCCTCCATGAGAAAGATCCTCCCTTCAAGGTCCTGCTGCTTCATGGCTTCCAACCCGAAGTCACACTGCATTTCCTCATACACTCGTTGACGGGGATCTTCATGGGTCCGGGGCCTTGGCGAGGTTAACCGAGAGGACGGCGGCCTCGTAGTATTGCAGGAAGGATTGAAAGCGATCTCGATCACCTTTGTTCGTAATCTGCCATCCCGCGGACTCGGAGAAGCGGGTACTCTGAGAAGGGGTGCGTACTCCTCGGAGTTGGAGCCTCGGTGTCGCCCTGGTCTCATGATACAGCTCAGCGGGACTGAATTTTCCCATCCTGCTCTGCAAAGGGGGCCTCCATACAGCTCGTAAGTCGAGGTGCTCGAACCAACCAATCGTTGTATCCTCGCGGCTCAAAGTGTGGATCCATAGCCCCGTGGAGCCCAGGGGTCTACTGCAATGCCAAATCTCAGCCTTCTCACAAGGATTAGCTCGAGGTGGGGACCCTGGTCCCTGACTCAGCAACTCGCCTGAATCGTCACGAAGGCGATGCCACAACGCCACATTGCCATCCCAATGGAGCGCTCGACCCAGGGCTTCTGCATTTCAGGGGGCCAGTCCGACCCAGGGAGCTTCCCGGGCGCGTCGCATGCAACCAGCCAGCAGTTCTCATCTCCTCCGATCTGCCGAATGCGGTGCTGAAATCCCTCAGCCATCTGCGTCCACGACAGCAGCTGAGTCGCCAAGGTACACCAAGTCATCTTCACTGGCCACCGGCAGGCAGATCGAACTCGTTGGGATTCGCGTCGGGTGCCACTGGAGTCCAGCTCGTTGGCGTAGCGGCGTAGCGTCCTCCTCGTTGTCGACCTGCATCTCCGCGTCGATCGTCTTGTTCACGAGCTCCTGCACCTGATCGAGGGACAGGCCCGAGATGTCGGCCTGCATTCCGCGTTGCATCATCACCATCATCTGGCTCTGTCCTTGGGCGAGGTCCTTCAAGGAGTTCGACACCTCGCGGAACCCCGTCAGCACCGGGACAGGTTGCACGGATGTTCGGGTAGTGGAGGAAGTTGCCAGGGAGGATGGAACGCCGTGCCCAAGTCTGAAGGGTCGTCTCGTCGTGCCCGCGCCTTGGCCTTGGACCGAGGATTCTTCGGAGTGTAGGATGTCCTGGCCGAGCACTTTCCCGGGTGAAGGCACTTCCCAGGCTCCTGGGCATCGTCCGTGAGAAACTTGCGCCTCTCTGAAAGGATGCTCTTCTGGGTGGTCTCGGCAACTGCCAAACGACGGTAGCCCAGGCGGATGATCTCCCACATCTGAAACACCCTTGCCATCAAACTTCTCCAGCGCATCTCCACTGGCAGAAGGCCGCCCGCGGCGCTCGTCGAACAAGACGAGGCTTCCACGATCGCGATCGCGGGGGAAATCGAATTTGGATCTCGACGAGTCGAGGCACTGACTCATTTGAGCAGCTGAGTCAAAAGCGGCGCGGTCACAAAGTTCACGCCTCAACTCTCCTTGTACTTGCCTACTGCTGTAGATCATGCTGTTCTCATCAGTGTCAGTGAGAGCACCGCAGGACACGTCGGCAGCTGGCTCAGCCACTTGAAATCGAACTCTCTTCCCTGGCTTCACTGGCTTCAGGCTTGGCTCATCAGCATCCCCAAACTCCACAAATCCGGCATCCTCACAGAAACCCTTGTTTGCGTACGCGGACAAAGCTGAGCCCTTCATGAAGGCGTCGTCAGACAACTGATACTGCTCTTTCGCGGTATCCGGAACTTCGAATCGACCGCCTTCCCATTGGACGAGAGGGACAGTGCTGTGACCTGATGGCAGCCGGATCATCGGTAACTTCACGTCCAGTGCCTTGAACTGAATTTCCTCAGTCTCCAGGTCCAGCTTGACACCGAGGTGAGCCAGTAGCCCTACCGAAAGCAGAGGAGGTACAGCGCCCTCGATGACAATGACGCGCACCACTCCAGGAACTCCTCCAAAGGCCACCGGGATGAGCACAGCCTTCAGCACCTTGGCCTGGCCTCCTATCCCGGTAATTGCCGAAGAGGGAGTCGGAGCCGTCACAGCTTGCAAGCGCATGCACGACAACTCATCTTCCAAGGCGGCTAGGGCATGATCCCCTATAATATCTTGCGTAGCACCGGTATCCAAGATCGCAACTCCTGGGGGGATCGTCAAATATCCCCAGCTAGGAATATCCCCGTGGGCGCCATAGAACCCGTGGTCCTCGGAATTCCACGCCATGAAGCTGTAGTGGGACGCACCGGAAGCCGAAGCGGAACCGCCGAGATAGCAAAACCCCGACATCTTCTGAGTCGGAGGAGCTGCGGTTGCCCCTGTGGAAGACGCTTGTCGACAATCCTCGGAGCAGTGTCCCCGCTTGCCGCACGTGTTACACTTGGAGATCTTCTTCAGCTGCTCCTTGGTGAGCCGGCCGCGCGGTCCATGCGAAGTTCCGCCAGCACCTTTGACAAAACTGCTTCGATCCTTCTTCATGTCCGCCTTGAACCTTTTATTTTCTTTCCATGACCGCTTCCGAAAGGGAGGCCTGTTTTCGACCATCGCAAATATGTAGGTCGCTTGTTCCTCCGCGAAGTTCATCTCCGTGAGCTCCGCCAGTACGCTCTCGTCCTCCAGCACTTCCGGGGGCACCTCCTCGTCAAGGTCTGAAGAGTCCTCGGCTCCGGGACTGAACTCGGCCACGTAGGAGGGCGCGGCCTCATCACCGTGATTGGCAAAAGCCGAAATCTTGTCGGCCCTGGTGCCCATCCGGGCAAGCGTGGCGGCAAGCAAGTCGATGTCATGATCCGCCCTTGCATCAAAGCCGTGAGATTCTGAAGGCCCTGCTCCGAAAGTCCCAGCCCTTCTCTCAGCATGGCTGCCTTGAACTCATTGGGTAACTGGACCCCGAAGGAGGCAGCCCGAGTGAAGTCTCGGACTCGCCGCATGGCGAACTGAGCAAGCGTCTCGTCGCGTCGCCTCCCGACCTCATGCATGACGTTGCGACAGGCTTGTCGCCGCTCGTCGTCGTCCCGAACTCCGGCCTTCATCTCAATGATCTGAAGGATGTACTCCAAGTAATGCTCGGAGGCGAGCTGCGCCTCAGTCAAGTGTTCGAAATCCACCTGAAGTTCCCATCCCAGAGTTCGCAGGACTTTCTCTGCTCGGCGGAACACCGGGATATCCGTCTGCTTATTCCATCTCCGAACGGAAGTCACCCACTGGCGTCTGTACGACCATCCGGGCCAAGACGGAGGATCCGAAAACTCGCTCTTGTATCCGCCGCAGCCTCCATGGGGAAAAACCAGCATTTCCCCAGTTTCCAGTCCAAGGAGCTCCAGGGCCCCAACCATGATCATCTCGAGCGCCTCCACGACCTAAGTTCGGAAAGGGAGGCAACGCCGAAGCTACACCATTCCCAAGTTTTCCAGGAAGCCCGGAAGCCTGTAATCCGGGAGGAGCACCACCTAGTCCTTGATGAGCTCCTCGAAGTCCACAAAGTCCCGAATCTGGTAGCCGGGGCGGAACCGAAACTCCGGGTCCAGGCGGAAGACCTGTGGCAAGAGAGACTGCGCGAAGTCACGAATCGGGTACCTGAGGAGGAACAGGGGCTCCGGGTCCAGGAGGAAGTCCTGCTGCGGGAGGCACGCCGGAAGACCCTCCTGGAGGTAGCTCCTGCTTCCATAGGTCGAAGTAACATTTGACCAGGACACTGATGCATGCTCGGAACAGCCAGCGAAGGTCCTCCAGCCGCCGCAACGTTCCCGATTATTCACATGCTTCTGGGCAGAGTGTCCTGGCAGGAATCGCCGCGCTCGTAGCAACTCCGACAAGCTGTCTAGCTGCTTCTAGCCATGGGTCGTTTTCCGGGATCGGACCCTGCTCAGGATTCCAAGCCGAGGAAGCCAACCTGGTAGTAGGGACCGAAGTCGAGGCAGCACTCCCTGCTGCCCTAGAGGTCTCTGGCGTTGCAGTCTTCCTTCCGACAACGATTGGGCTGGAGCTGCAGCGTCGCTCGTCATGTAATTCATGTTGGCCCCAGGCTCACTCCAGGGCCTGCTCCACTGCTGCGGCCATTGCCAATCGTATCCCCATCCAGAGGCCTGAGCTATCCAGGGAGTATCCATGCTCTGCACGCGACCACGAGTGCGCAGGGTAGTCGTAGGGTCGCCCTTGGTCCATACGAACCAGAGCTCCGCTGCCAACTGTTGCTGGCAAAGAAATCGCAACGCTCACTGCATGGCGGCACACCTTTTCTCTCTAGCAGCGCGGTCCCTTGAGCCACTTGGCGTCATCGGACGTCTTCCTGCTGAGCAACAAGTTCTGGTCAAGAGTGCTTACCTTCGACAACAGATAGTCGTTACACCAGCATCTCAACTTTGGCGACGCAACAATCGGATCTAGCCTGTACAAGTACCTGACTACTCCAACTCGTGTAAAGATGCGGCATTCGTGACATCGAACGAAGGTATAAGCCCTCCAACCAACCCAACGGTCCGACAGGTTTAGCTGCTTGGGGGCTGCCCTTGTTTCCACGCCAGCCAGGCACAAGACCTGTGTCTATGAGTCGATGGGCCGACCCAGCAAAAGGTCAGCTCCAAGGAGACAAGCCCTCCATAGCGAAAGCTCTCTTTTGACCGGCATGGACCTTGCATGCACACCGCCAAATGCTGGGGAGCTGTCAGTGCGCCTTTTTCCTGGCATGGGCTATGGCTGTTGTGAGATCGCTGCAGTTATTTCCTCTCGCAACCTCCTTACTGCCGCATCATCACCTCGGGGCCCAGACTTGTGACTGCATCTTTACTGAAACCTCCATGCCATGCCCTGATGCTTCCAAGTCACATGTCTGCGCTCTGGACTCCAAGCGCCCGACCTGCAATCGAGTTTGGCAAAGTTGCGGATAGAACTCTGTGTCACCACAGGCCTCGTCTGATGCTTCGCTAAAGCGTCGCAGGCGAAGCAGAGCCACCGCGCGTCGGTACCGTGCCTTCCCATCATTGTCATCAGCCTGAGAGTGCTTGGCTGCCTAACTGTATGTATATTTCCACAAGTTCTTCCACGCACTTTCGACTCCACACACGCGCCCTGGCTTGTTCTAGGATCGGGATTGAAAGCGCCTGTACTGCCTGCCGACTCTACCTTTGCCTTCGCTGTTATTCGGTTTCATTCAGAACTGTCGATTGAAGTACTGCTGTCTTCTGCTGATCAAGATCAAGGCGGCATTGTCACTTGTATGTCGCTATCCTACCACCCACCCTCACGAGGCACAGTGACTTGTTGAAGTTGTTTGGTTCCTTGGCTTTGGATGGGCCGGGGTGGCCCGAAGCCCGCCTAGCTTTGACGACCAAGGAGCTTCTGGACAGAGCCCGGCATTGTAAGCGCACTGCTGCTGCGGCAGCAAGACTGCTGTGAGTGACTCCGAGCTTTTCAAAAAGCGGTGCATGATGAATGCTGAACAAGATGAGCTAAGAAAAAAGTGGTTAAGCAATGTCGTGCCTTGTTGATCCAATGCGTTCGGCGTGAGTTCGCCAAAACAGCGGAAACATGTGCAACACTGCAGTGTGAGATGTCTTGCTTGGGTGTGTCGACTGCCTGTTTGTCGCATGTCGCCAGGTTCGATGCTGAGGCCTTAAGCTTACCCTTTGTGGTTCTGTCCAACCACTTTCAGTGGCCCACGTGTTAGTTCATCTCTACCTCCACCAGAAGACTCCGGCCCCCTGTCAATGTCAACAGATTCCGTGAGAAAAGAGACCCGCATATGCAACTTGGGACAGATGCACACACGATGTTTGCTGATTTGCTCCCAGAAGCTCTCGGGATTTTTCGGTGGGCCACTGTCGCACTGCTTTTCTGTTGTGGCACGGCCAGGCACCTGCCGGCTACTGTAAAATTCTTGTTGCGCCTGTGGTCTTGGATGCTCATCTGCCGTGTGCATGGGGTCGTTTTTTGTCCCGTGCGACTTTCGTTTCTTGGTTGCATGATCGCTTGTTTGCTTGTTTGCTTGCTCCAGTACGCGTGCGCAAGGGCGTGTTTATCTGTCTGCCTGTTCTTGTTTGCTGTTCTTCCCATGGTGTTCTACTGCTTGTGTTCTTGATTCTAGTCTTCCCGGTCCCTTGTTCCTGCCGCTCCGTTCACCGAGTGTTTGCAATTGTGGGCTTACATCAGAGCCACTAAAGCTCGCAAGCCACCAGCGAAAGGCCAAAAGCTCAACCCTGAATCTCAAGCCCTAGCTTCAACCCGTTTCACCGACGCTTCAAGTGCCAGCAGGCCGCTCGCAAAACCTCATCCACACCGTCCACTGCAGCGGCAAAATCGCCGACTGCAATCTGAGCAGCTGCCAAATTGCGCTGAAGATCCGCCAGCAGCCGGGACCTTGCACGGCACGACTGTCTAGTTTCCGCACGACTGCCTGAGAACCCCGCCCCGTAGGAGGGCGCCATGCTATTCGAGCGAGGCACTGCTTCTCCGCTAGCGAGGTCGTCATCAGCACGGAAGCATGGCTGGCAAGCTGTAGCGTAGAGATGCCTTGTGCATACTTAGCACTGGCTTCTCCGGCCTTGCCCGCCCGAAGCAATTCGTTTCCCTCGGCTTTCAAAGCCGATGCATCTTGGAAATTCTGTGCAAGGATCTGCTTCAAATTCCCCATGTTACGCTGAATGTCTTCATCCAGGTCATATTCTTCGCGATCCTTGGTGTAACCTTCCGTGGTTAGAAAGGCTGAGCCCGGGTCGGCATTGAGCCGCATCGCCTTTCCTTCCTCTGTGGTGTCTTCGTTGTCAAGCTGCAGAATTGCGTCGTCTGCATCAAAGCTTTTCCACTTGTCGTAGCTCTGTTTCATGGCATTGGAAGATGGCTCACAAACAGAAGGTCGCTCCTGCACAGGACCTGGCTGCATGTCAGTCCGCATCGGGGCGTTAGGCTGGAGTTGTTGACGTGTCTCTCGCCTGCTGGATTTGGCCATCTTCCTGGCCTCCCTTCGCCAGTGGGCCCGAATCTGGCTGACTTCGTCTTCCGGTCCGGTTAGTGCATTTAAGTCGAGACCAGACGAGTCCAAATAAAAGTCGGTACCTGCATCGTCGTCCAGCTCTGCCAGATCCTCATCGAAATCCTGCCACTTCTCATATTCAGCGGTCAGTTTGTGGGCTGTAGTTGATGCCACATCAACCGCGATAGGCTTTACTTCCTGGCACTCACTGCTTGGATCAAGAATAGTCTCCGCCTCAACCACTGGTCTGGGGATACTGGCCGCTTCCTCAGCATCTAACTGTTTTGGATACGCTTTAGGCTCTTGGAGCCGTGCAATTGCTGCATCCAGCATCTCCATGGGCTCCAGACTGCGATCAATGGGTGGCATTCGCGGCAGCTCGGCTACTTCAGTCTTGGGCGTGGGACGGTCCAATTCGGCCAGCGCAGCATCCGCATCGAATTTCTCCCATTTGGAGTACCCAACGTCATAGGTGTGTCGTGCTGCCGTTTCTGATCCATGTTGGCGCGTGGGGCACGTCTCAGCAGCAGGCATCCCTCCCTTTCCGACAATGCTCACAGTGAGTACGAATTCTTAAATGAAAAACAAGCTGAAGAAGACATCACGCGCACTTCATGAAGACTCAACCGACGACAGTGCAAGCGTGCTCATGGCTGCTTAAAACGAACATGACAGGTTGCAAAAGTGCAGTGGGTCTTGGAGCAAAGCCATTGCCTTTGTACTTTCATAAGGTGTAAACATGTGAATTCTGGTTGTGCGATGTTGGGTTGTCTGTGAATAGTTAATGTGTCGTGCACCGAAGCACGCTATGAGGGCAATGGCATGAGGCAGAACGGAAATCAAGAACCTGAGTGCTGTGCTGCGAACCACAAATCACGCAGAACGTCAAGCCTCATGGGCAAGCATCTGGCAACTTTTTGTCTCTTGACATCCTGTATCAGCTGCTCCACACAGGAAGCAACGTAAAATCGATCAGTCTCATCGCCACCCAACTAGGCATTGGCAATGCTTGTTCCAGATTGTTGGCTGAGGCTCGCGAAACGATTTGGCATGCGAAGCGGGCGGAGTTCGCAAAACGGCCTGACTACAGCAGCAGCTACGTAACCGCGTGCCGGCTCCCACCCTGAAGTTAGCGAGTCTCTTCTCTGCCTACCTGAACCGAGGGCACCAAGGACACCAACATCCTGGAGACGTCCGGGATGGGTTGGTGGCATGTCTGGCAAGTGTGCGGCACGTTCTGTTGGAACTCCCAAGCCGAACTACCGTGGACTGTCGCGAGTCTCGAGGATCCTGGCCTGCCTCTGTTTTGGTATTCATCGGCTTCGTGGAGGGACGAGGGGGTTTAGAAAAGTATGAATCTTGTAGCGCTATGTGGAGTCTCTGCAGTCTGCCATTCTCCCAGGCCAACCCTGCTAAATCACTAGATGCCGTACAGTGCAGTCGCATTCGCACGAAGCGCCATCGCAACATGACGAAGATCCATACCTGCCCACATCTGATACAATTCAATCAGAAAGCCACGCAAGTCGCCAACCGGCCTTTCAGCTCAGCAACTTTGGCTATCACTTCTGGTATGAGGCCAGGATGGCTTAACCAGTGGCCTCGCGGAAAGAGAGTCGTCAAATGCAAGAGCAAAAGTTGTATTTCAGCTCATGCCGCGAGCTTGAGCTCTGCATCGTTCAAATGAGGCCTTGAACGGGCAGGTAGGGAGCGTCAGTCTCAACAACCATTCTTTCCTGCGCAGCAGACGTTGCATTGCACAAGTTCACGCCGCGCTTTAGTCTTGAGTCCAGCGACCCCTTGGCATCCTTTTTCTTCCGCACCCCTCCATGGGCAAACTTGAAGGCAAGCAACTGGCAAAATGGCTTGGTGTCGATTCGAATTACCTGGCCCTCGAGGCCTACAGAAGCAGAGGGATGACAGCTGTCGCGGCTTCTTCGGAACTGGGATACGACGTTCACTCCACGATTTCCTCGTCAGCCAGCAGATGAGGCAGCCTGTCCCAATCCTCCATGGACTCATTCGTCTGCCAGCCTCGTAGCTGTGCAAGCGACATCTGGCAGTGCTGTCCCTCTCTTGGAGAGAGATGCAGCAATGCCTGCTTCAGGTCTTCTGGCAATGGGGCCTGTATTGCATGAATGCTGCGAACATCTGCGAACTCCAGCCTGTATCTGTGAAGAAAATTGCGTGGACACCAGATTTTGTCTGCTTCAGCAAGGTTTCTGCTGCTTGCTTCGTCAACCCAAGTCTTAGTGGACTTGTCATGTTCGCCTTGACTAGACCCCGGCTCAGCCGAACGGCTGGCTTCTCGCGCAGCTCTTTCATACTTCGGGTCGCACACAACTGGATGACCGACATGAGCCAAGTGTGCTCGGATTTGGTGTCGCCTGCCAGTTTGGATTCGAATCGCAACCAGACTGTAAGACTGCTGCTCTCGCATCAGGTGAGCCAACACCTTGGTCTTCGTAATTGAGGGCTTCCCGCCACTCAGGTCGCTTGCGAGCGCCAGGCTCGGTGAGCTGCTGCCTGCCGAATCTGACCAGAGAACACTGGCCACAATTTGGTGAGTAGATGGCGCAACCCACCCATGGCAGAGCACAATGTAGTCGCGTGCTATTTCACCCAGGTGCAACTGGATCATAAGATGATAAAACGCTTCGTGAGCTTTGGCCACCAGGATTAGGCCTGAACTCGGCACATCCAGCCTGTGCAGAAATCCGTGCAAGTGCGCACTGTCCTTCAGTATGGGGAAGCAACGTACCTGAAATTGCGACCTCAGGAAACTCGAAAGCTTCCTGACCCCGCTGGAGTTGCCTTGATCCACTTCCCATCCATGTGGCTTGTAAACGGCAAGCAGGTCTGACGACTCGTGCACAATGAAGGGCTCTGCGGCTGTTGAGCCTCTTGGGGACTTTGCGATGTTGCATGCCAACAGTGGCGGCAACCGTCGAGGCTGGGAAACGTCATACCCGCGGCCCAAACCCAGCAAGTACTCTTTACCTGACAGGAAGAGCTTCAGAGGGGAGAATTTCAACCCCAGCCTTTGTGCGAAACTTCCGGCCCACAGCAGTGTCAAGACTGATGATGCCTCTGGTATGCAATCACGGCGTCTGACATCCATGTGTGCTTCCACACGTGCGCAAGCATCGATCAGCTTGCAGGCACGTGCCACCAAAGTGTTTAAGTGAGCATCTTCGCACACCAACATAACAAATGCCCAGGTGATGCTGGCAACGTCACGAAGTTGCAGCTGATCGTGCATAGACATCGTGCTGCGCCACAGCCGGTTGCGAAGACGCCCATCCCCTTCCGACACGTGCAGAACGGCACAGGCCCAGGCGAGGTTGGACAAGCTTTGGGAGGTAAGATCTGGGACAGCCGTGGCTCGTGCTGCGAGGGAGGAACACAAAGCTTGTGAGTACCCGGTCCTGCCCGTGACCAACTTCTCGGAATGGGCAAGCGCAAAAGCCCAAGTGAGGTTGGCCGCGTCTCGCCCACCAAATTCGTGTAAAACATGTAGCGACTGGCCAACGGCAGCATCCAGGAAGGGGTGTTGCTTGTGCTGGAGGGCTACTAAAGCCCAGGCGAAGCTTGCCAAGTCTCGTGGCATGAACGTGTCTATCTTTGCCGTGGCTTCGTTGCCAGCATGTAACATGACGCCGGCAGACACCTGTAGCGAGGCGATCGCCCACGCAAAGCTGGCCAAGTCATGGGCTGTGAAGCTGCCTAGCCTTCGCCGGGCAGCACCGAGAATCACACCGAGATCTGACGCGTGGCCCTGGCTTTGACCATGGTGGCCAAGCTTCGCCCTGGCCATGGCCCAGAGCAAATTGCAAAGATTCTGCGGCACCCAGTTCTCAAACTCTGTCGAAGCGGCGAGAATGTCAGGCAGGCACTCAAAATGCGCGAGGCTCGCGAAGCTCCAGGCAAGCACCGCAAGATCGCGGCCTTGAAAGCCATGACGATTCAATCGGTGCCTCAAGTCGTGGATTAGCGAGGAGAGCAGTGGAGGGCTGAAAACCGCTCTCATCCCGGCCGCTGCCCAGCAGAGGTTGACGAAGTTCTTGTTGGTTTGCTCACCAAGGCGAGCTGCAGCTGTAAGGAAAATCGCATCTCTGAAGTGTGGCTGTGGATGCACGGCTGCTGTTGAAAATGCCCATGACAAACCGCAAAGATCATCTGCCGCGAACTCTTCGAGTCCCGAACTTTGTTCAACCGCTGCAAAAAAATCAAAACACAAGCCGCGGACCTCGACGCTGTGCGACCTTAGTTTCTGACCGCCCATCTTGGCCAGTGCCCAGGCAGTGTTGGAGATGTTGAATGTCGAGAAGTTATGGAGCTGATCCACTGTAGCAGCCAGAAGCTGGACCAGAAGGTCCTCCACAACTGCATCCGGAGCTTCTCGAGTGTGGGCTCCGCTGGCCAAACACCAGGCAAGCGAGGAAAGCTGATCCGGCTGCAGAGCTGATGTCTGCAGTGCATTCAAAAGGCGGGTGCGAAGCAATAAGCATCGAAAGCGGTGTCTCTTGGCCAGGTGAACAATGGCACGTGCTGACTGTATCAGTTCAGGCTGCTGTTGAGTATCAGCCAAGCTCTCAGCGCTCGTCATCAGCAAGCTAACGAATTCAGTTTCTGTCGAGTGATCACAAGAGGTATCCAAGAGTTTGCAGATTGCGCAGATAAGTCTCTGCAGATCAACAGCCCTGAACCTTTGATCTCGCAGCTGCCTTGATATCTTAGAACTCAGTCGAAGAAGCCGTGAGCCAGGAGCCTGGCTCTGAACCAGCTCGACGAATTGGATAAGGTCAGCCGGATCTGGTCTTGTCGAGATCGGACCCACAGAAACTGGGCATCTCCTCGAAAGGTGAAGTTGTCGGTAAAGGCTCAGAGAGTCCCCCCAGCTCTGAAGGGTATGCCGTGATGATCGTCGCATGCCTCGCTCGGCCAGGAGGGTGGGCTCTCGTGTGAAGCGGACCACATCTCAGGGGCCGCAAAGTTGCATCGCTTCGCTAGAGTCGGTGCGTGCAGCACACGAGTGCGAGCCTGTCCCACGCCACGAAGCACCATCGGCGAGTGCAGCAAACGAGACAAGACTGGCTGAACAGGCGGCACAGAAGCAAAAACAGCTGCTGAACCATGCAGCCTGCTTCCGTGCATCTAAAGCAAGCAGCGGCACAATGCTACAGTACCATGCTGTGCGCGTTTCGGCTGAGGATCTAGCCAACGGGCACTGCCGAACGAGCTCCTCGAGAGAATCGCAACAGGTCTGGCATGAGAAAGAAAAATTACCCTGGGGTAACACTTGAAGCGGCCGAACTCTGAATAAGGACGGCCAACAGACAGCAAAACAAAGGCCAATCAGCGACGCGGCACAGTTATTCCTGGTTCTCGAGTTCCTCTCGCACCACATCCAGCATGCCCCCTGCTTCCCCCAACAACTGCCCCTAGCCTGCAAGGTCATCCCACATGCCTAGCTAACCTCGGCACCATGGCAGTGCCAGCCACCATTTGCCAGTGCCAGTGCAGATTTCCCAGAGGCACTGCTGTGGGTGGCGTCTATGTCCAAGGGCTGAAGTTTTTCAGTGGACTGTTGCATAGTCACATGCCAAAAAGAAAGGTGCTCCAAGCTCCTGAAGTTCATGCTAGCAGGGAATTTGGAAGGGGTGCAGTTTTTTTTGCTCCTTTTTTTTTTGCTCCCTTTTTTTTTTCTCTCTCTTCGGGGTCTGAGGGGGGAGACAGCAAACTTGGCTGCAGCCGCATGTACACAGCGCGGCTGGCACGCCCCTTCATATGAGACGTCCNCTCTCTCTTCGGGGTCTGAGGGGGGAGACAGCAAACTTGGCTGCAGCCGCATGTACACAGCGCGGCTGGCACGCCCCTTCATATGAGACGTCCTGGAAGGTGCCACGATCGAAGACGGCACTTGGCATCTGTGCGGAAAGCTTCCCGTGGCGCTCGCCAGTCCTGCAACACACTATGTAGGCCCTTCGACTCTGCAAGCTGTTCCCTGATGTAGAGTAATGCGACGAAGACCAGCTCCGGGATGCGAGCCACCGTCCCCTTCTGAAGAACCGCATCGAATGCATAAAGTGGTGCAAGGAAAGGCTGACCCAAGTCAAAACTCTCGAAACAAAGTTGAGCCTCCCAAGAAATTGTGCAAAGCAGCGACGGCCAGTAACGAACCAGTTGTTGGCCTCAACACTGCCGATCCAGTCTGTAACCCAGCGTGTCCTCTTCGAAGAAATCCCGGCAGCACTCTCCTTGTACGATAACCAGTACCCCACGAACTCACACTCCACGCCACCGTGAAACTTCCCCATGGGGGGATTATTGCGCCTTTGCGCCTTTGGAAAGACGCATTAAGTTGGAGTCTACCGCGCCTGCCACACGAAACAAGCGCGGGGTTGTAAAAGTTGACGCCATGGTTTTTTTTCAATTTACAGTTGGGAAGTGCTAGTGCTTAAAACTCGAGTTTTGGCAACGCTAGTCGCTGTTTCGGCCTGTGGAGGCTTCGATGCGGTAAGTAGTAAAGTGCAAGTATAAGTAGGAAACATACAGAAATTACCACGCCTGTCACACGACAACATGGGATTGAGGATGTACTGCCAAAAGTCGTCGTGGGACATGACATGATGTAAAAGAGAAGAATTGGACAGGGAATTTGCAATCTTGGACCCTGTCATGTGAGGACATATCACAC